>CM016721.1:46306670-46528393 GCA_005771605.1 Scutellaria baicalensis
ACATCTCTAAGATGTCGAGTGCGGTCAAGTACTTCGAGGCCATGGGTGTAAAGGCCTTCCGCCGCCGAGATAGGTTGAGGAACACTCTCCAGGAAAAGCAGACCTTGGAGAGTGACTTGAGTGAACATGCCGGCAAAGCCGAAAATCTGTCTGCTCAGTTGGAAGAGAGGGAAGTGGAGTTAGCTGTTGCTCGCTCCGAAGTGGCCAAAAAGGAAGAACTGTTATTGGCAAAGGAGCAGTTCGCCATGGAGCAACAAGCTGCGCTTTCAGATGCGCGAGCTGAGATTCGAAGTTTGCAAGAGAAACTGAAAGAGGCAGAGAGCTCTCGAGCTGAATTCGGTGAAGTCATGTATCGAAATGGCTTTTACCAGTTCGCTCGGAGCCCTGAGATGGAGCTGATATCGGAGTCCTTCCGAGAGAGGCTCGTAGCTCGTCTTTGGGACTCTGTCCTCTTTTTGTCCAAGGCGGCTCCTATGGCAATAACTTACTTCAAAGAAGGAGTTCGGCTGTGCCAGGAGCGAGTTGGAGAGGCGGTTCAGTTCAACGTGAACGAACTAGCACAGCAGGTGATGCAGACGCACTCCATTCCGCCTGGATGGCGGGGAAACCCGGAAGATGATGTCGACGCTAAGTGGTGGTCGGGCTGCTTAGAAGAGGCTATAAAGGAAGTCCTTCCAGATGACCAGCTCGATCTTCCCGGTCCAAGTTCATCACTTCCTGCTCCAGCCGCAACTCCTCGGAGTCCAACTCCTCCTCTTCCCGAAGACATGTTCGAAACCCTCGAGCCAGTCGATGCCCAACTTACTCCTTCTCCCGATCGTACATAGATTTTTCCATACTTGTACTTTTTTTTTTTTCTTTTAAAAAAAATTTTGTAATCGTTTTGTAATGAATCTTTTTTGCTAATCGAATATAGTTCGTCTATCTTCACGTGTTCTGAGTTTATGCAATTACTAACATTACTAACATTCGAATGAATTTTCACTAAGTATTGAATCAAATACTTAATCAAATACTTACTTAGTGAATCGTGAAAAAGTTCCCTTTGCTTCGCTCGATCCTCAAGTTCGATAGAACTCTTTAATTTGCGTTAATCATTGAGTTCGGTAGAACTTCCTCGCTTTATTTTGTTTAGTCATCAAGTTCAATGGAACTTCTTCCATTTGCGATAAACATTGAGTTCGCTTAATCAGTAAGTTCCGAGGGAACTTCTTCAGTATGCTCGATTCATGAGTTCCGAGGGAACTTTAACATGCTTAATCATTAAGTTTCGAAGGAACTTCTCGCACTTAATCATTGAGTTCCGAGGGAACTACTTCGTGCTTCATCGCTGAGTTCCGAGGGAACTGCTTTGTTCTTGATCGTTGAGTTCCGATGGAACTGCTTTGTGCTTAATCGATGAGTTCCGAGGGAACTGTAAGTTCGTAATCGTTGAGTTCCGAGGGAACTGTGAGTTCGTAATCTTTGAGTTCCGAGGGAACTGTGAGTTCGTAATCGATGAGTTCCGAGGGAACTGTGAGTTCGTAATCTTTGAGTTCCGAGGGAACTTTGAGTTCGTTCCACAATATGATCGTGTTGTTGTAAGTGAAGCAAAATCAAAAAGACACAAAGATGTAACGTGGTTCGGTCAAATCGACCTACGTCCACGGAGCAGAAAAATATCTATTATTCATCAAAACAACAACTTGAAAAAATAAAAAGCAACATACTGGGGTTCGATATTTCAAGTGTAAAATTTCTTCAAGTGGTTGATGTGCCAAGGTCTCGGCAGTTCCTTTCCATGTTCATCGGCGAGCTCGTATGATCCACCTGGTAAGACTTTTGTAACAGTGTATGGTCCTTCCCAAATGGCATCAAGCTTTCCGATCTCCAGCAAGGCATCCGATTGCCTTAGAACCAAATCCCCTACTTGAAACTCTCTTTTTCGGACTTTTCTGTTGAAAGCTGCTTGAATACGCCTCTTGTATAACTCATGGCGAACTCTGGCTTCATCTCGAATTTCCTCCAGAAATAACAAATCTGTTCGAATTAATTCTTCATTCTGCTGTGGATCAAAATTAGTGATTCGTAGAGCTTCTCCCTGAATTTCAGCTGGGACTACTGCTTCCATGCCAAATGCCAAACTGAAAGGAGTTTCTCCCGTAGTCGATCTAGGTGAAGTTCGATATGCCCATAAAACGGATGGCAGTTCGTCCACCCAGTTCGATTTCTCAAATTCCAGCCGCTTTTTGATTCCATCCAGAATTATTCGATTAACCACTTCGACTTGTCCATTCGCTTGAGGATGAGCTACTGGGGTAAACACTTGTAAAATTTTCATCTCTTTACACCATCCTGTAATCTTTTTGCCTCTGAATTGGGCTCCGTTATCTGACACTAAAATTCTGGGTAAGCCGAATCTGCAACAAATACTCTTCCATATAAAGTGGATCATATCTGGTTCGGCGATCTTAACCAAAGGTTCGGCTTCCACCCATTTAGTGAAGTAATCCACAGCCACTACCAAGAATTGCTTATTTCCTCTGGTTTTAACAAGTGGACCAACTATATCAATTCCCCATCTGGCAAAAGGGCAAGGCGAACATACCGTAAGCATATCTGTTGCTGGCGTGCGAATTCGCCAACCGTGTTTCTGACAGGCATTGCATTTCCGAACTAGTTCTTCGGCGTCATTCTTCATCGTTGGCCAGTAGAAACCAGCTCGTGCGACCTTGCGAGCCAATGCTCGAGCCCCCGCATGTTCGGCACATCCTCCTTCGTGCGCTTCCTTTAAAACCTTAAGCCCCTCCTCTTTGGATAAACATCTGGCATCTGTTGGCAGGAAAGTTTTTCGATACAACGCCCCATCTAACATGTAGTAGAACCGAGCTTGTTTTTCCAATTTCTCGAGATCTTTTGCTAACCCATCTCTGATTCCGCCTAGAAATTTCAAGACAGGAGTTCTCCAGTCTTGTTCGGCCAAGTCAATATTCAGCACTTCATTTTCCTTTCCTATCCCCATGACTGTGATACTTCTCTTCGAACAGTCCTGCAGCGAACTCCCTATTTTAGCAAGATAATCTGCCCTCTGATTTTCACTCCGAGGTATTTGCTCGATCTGTAGTTTTTCAAATCGTTTCTCCATTTCTCGTATTTGTTGTACATAAGAAATCATACGATCTTCTTTAACTTCACATTGGTTTCTGAGTTGTTGTGTAACCAATTGTGAGTCCGACTTAACTGTCAGATCGCGAGCTCCAGCCTGCTCGGCTATTTTCAAACCCTGCAAAAAAGCTTCATATTCTGCTTCATTGTTAGATGCCTTAAATTGAAATTTTATGGCGAACTCTAACTCATCTTTCTCGGGGCTAATCAGCAATATCCCTGCTCCTGCGCCCTGACGGGACGAGGACCCATCGACAAAAACTTCCCATCCTTTCTTATCCTGTAACCTGGTTGTTTCCTGAATGAAATCAGCCAAGGCTTGACCTTTTATGGCAGTTCGTGGTTCATACTTCAAGTCGAACTGTCCCAGCTCGATCGCCCACTTGACTAATCTCCCGGATGCCTCCGGTTTGCCCAACACTATACTCAGCGGATGGTTCGTTCGAACCGTGATCTCATAACCCAAGAAATATGGCCTCAATCTCCTGGCCGTGGTGACTAAGGCATAAGCAACCTTTTCTACTTCAGTATAGCGAACTTCTGCCCCATGCAGAACTTTGCTAACAAAGTATACGGGGAACTGATCCCTACCTTCCTCTCGAACAAGAACCGAACTGACCGATTCTTCCCCGACTGCCAAGTAAACGACCATTAGACTTCCTTTCACAGGCTGCTTTAATAGAGGAAGTGTGAGGAGAAACGCCTTCAATTCTTCGAACGCTTTCTGGCATTCGTCATCCCAACTAAACCGACCACTCTTCCTTAGAATTTTGAAAAAAGGCAACCCTCTGTCCGCTAACCTGGATATAAACCTACTTAAGGCAACAATGCGGCCTGTTAGTGTCTGCACTTCTTTAATAGTTCGAGGAGGCGTCATTTCTTGTATAGCTCGAACTTTGCTGGGGTTTACTTCGATTCCTCTGTTCGTCACCATATACCCCAAGAATTTCCCTGCTCGCACACCGAACGAGCACTTGGCTGGATTCAATCGCATCCCATGTTTTCGGATTGTGGCCATCGTTTCCCTCAAGTCATCTGCATGGGTGTTCGCCTGTATGCTCTTTACTAGCATATCATCAACATACGCTTCCATATTGCGGCCCAGTTGGTGTTTAAACACTTCGTTCACCATTCGTTGGTAAGTAGCTCCTGCATTTTTCAGTCCGAATGGCATAACAGTATAGCAATATGTACCTGATGATGTGATAAAGGCCACATTGGGTTTATCCTCTGGGTGTAACATGATTTGATGGTATCCTTGGGCTGCATCCATCATGCTCAATAGTTCGCATCCGGCAGTAGAATCCACCAGTTTGTCGATCCGCGGAAGAGGATAATGGTCTTTGGGGCATGCTTTATTCAAATCTCGGAAGTCGATACACATCCGCCACTTATTTCCTGGTTTCGGGACTAACACAACGTTCGCCAACCATCGAGGATACTGGATCTCCTCAATGTGTCCAATTTCGAGCAACTTCTCAATCTCTTCCTTGATGATTTTATTCTGTTGTTCCCCGAAATGCCTTAGCTTCTGCTTAACAGGTCGAACATCAGGCTTGATATTCAGCTTATGAATAACTACTTCCGGGTTTATACCCTTCAAATCTTCTGGTTTCCAGGCGAACAAATCCACGTTGTCTTTAAGAGCAGCCACAATTTCCTCTTTGGTTTGTTCTGACAATTGACTTCCAAGACGAACTGAGTGTCCAGGTAGCTCCGGGATCAACTCCACACTCATTAGTTCACCTTCTGCGAACTCCGCTGTGCTTGTACTACCATCTTTTTTCAGACTTTTATCCCTTCCACGATCACTATCGTCTCTCTGTTCGCTATGGCGCTTGCGAGATTCGGATTGTCGAACTGCAGCGACATAACAACGCCGAGCAGTTTGTTGATCGCCATGAACAACTCCAACTCCAACTATTCTCCCTTCCTCATTCTCAACCGGAAACTTCATCATCAAATGGGCAGGTGAGATAACGGCAGCATACGAACTTAAGGAAGGTCGACCCAAAATCACGTTATATTGAGAGGGCGCATCCACTATAAGGAAGGTCGTCGTTTTGTTCTGCCTCCACTCTTCGTCTCCTAAGACCATAGGCAATTGAATTTTGCCATACACCGTTACAGATTCGCCTGCAAAACCATAAAGTGAAGTTTCTACAGGCTTTACCTCTACCGTAGATCTCATCTTTCGGAAACAGTCCATGAACATGATGTCCACCGAACTGCCAGTATCCACAAAAACCCGTTCAACGTTAAAGCCCCCTATCTCCGCAACGATCACCATAGCATCAAACTGAGGGCTCTGAATAGCAACTCGATCGCGAACTCCGAACTCAATTGCAACCTCTTCGAAAATAGAATGAACTGTATTCTGTTCGTGCTTAACAGAGTTGAGTCTCGCCTTACGAGCTCTATTAGAATCTCCATCTGTCGGCCCACCCATGATCATGTGAATAGTAGGCCTTTCTTCTTGTTCGGGTCTAGCTCGCGCCGGTGGTGGTGGTGGTGGAGGTAATTCCTGTTGTTCCTGCCTTCTATCTTGCCTGGGCTCTCTTCGATCATTCCGATGTTCGCGGTTTGATCGGTTCTGACGAACAAAACGGGCTAATTTGTTCTCCCTGATTAGCCTCTCCAGTTCATCTCGCAAATGTAAACATTCATCAGTTCCATGCCCATATTCATTATGAAATCGACACAATTTACCGTTGCCGAAGGTGGCTGGTTTCTTCGGATTTGGACTCCAGGTCGACGGCCATTTCAACTGGGGCAGGTTCCATATCTCCATTAATACCTGTCCAGGGGGCATAGTCATGGGCGTATAGTGTTCGTACCTCCGCCCTGTCTTATTTTCCCTTAAAGGGGGTGGAGCAAATCTTGCTCGCTGCTCGCCCCCATCTCTCCTCCTGGCTGTTTCATTATCATGTTGCGTTCGGCTCAGACGACTTGAAGTCTCTCCTTTCTTCATTCGAACTGCCTCCTCCAAGTTGATGTACTTGGTAGACCTCTGTAACAGTTCGTCAAAATTGGTGGGAGTCTTCTTGACCAGCGAAGTATGGAGATCCCCTTCTTTCAACCCTTGGATGAAAGCACTTACAACTAAATCGTCTGAAGCCTCAGGAGCTTCTAAAGTAGCAGCAGTAAACCTTTTAACATAGTTCCGTAAGGTTTCATCCGCTTTCTGCCTCACACCGAACAACGTCTGGGTAGATCGTCTCTGCTTTCTAGAACTGGCGAACTGATGTAAAAACAGCTCTGATAGTTGTTCGAAATTATGAATCGTCCCATCATTCAGCTGACTGAACCATGTCTGAGCAGCCTTGGTAAGGGTCGTGGCGAACACCCTACACTTAATACCATCGGAGTACCGATGCAATAGAGCAGTATTATCAAATCGACATATATGATCCCATGGATCCGAAGCACCATCATATTCGAAATTCACCGGCCGAAAAGAGGCGGGCAACTCGTCTTCCATCACCTCCTCAGAGAAAGGGTTACCTCTGGAACTCCGAGGAATACGTCGAACAGTTCGCTGAACTTCCCGTAGCTCCCTTCGTAAACCATCTACTCTCTCAGATAGTTCGTCATGTCCTCTTTTTTGGCCACGAGGGTGACCAGATTGGCTTTCCTGTTCGTCCATCCGAGATCTGTCGCCCTCTTGTTCCCTTCCAACAGGTATGTCAGTGTTATCCTGTTGTGAATCCACCTTCTGCTTGCCCAAGGCTTTTTGAACAGCAGTCTCTATTAAAGCCGAGAGTTCCTCCGGCGTCAATGTGACAGTGCCGGGAGGATTGGCCGGCGCAGAATTCCGATCCTCATTTTGTTGCACGGACGGTGCTCCTTCATCCAACCTTCTTCTTGATCCTCTGGTATTCACCATTTTTGTAGTCTTCTACGTCTTAAATGCTCAAAGTTCAAAAAATTGTTCCCACAGACGGCGCCAATTGATTCGTCTCGATTCCAATCCTTCACTTTTCCGATACCGTTCGAAATTCTCCGACGATGATTGGAATTCTCCGATCAAAAAAACCTGCAAAACAAAGAACACCGGGGGTTTTTCCCGGTGAAGGGACTCCGACGCTCAAGTCAGTAATCTCACAAAAGTGTTGCTCTCAATTTTGAATGCTTAGTCTAGAAATTAGGATTGTGAATGTGTGTGCAAATTAGAAAAACAAAGGATATATATACTCCCTGAGAGAAACGTGATTTCCTAGGAGTGGGATGTGGCAGTTAGGATTTTCTCCTAAAAACCTGGGAAGTGGCGAGATTCTCGCAATCGTGGGAGTTATCTCAAATTTAAATTAGTTCGCTCGTATTAGCTCGACATTTCATGTGTCAGTTCGACATTACGGGTTACGAGCTGGATAAGTTCGATTGACATGCCATATATACTTGTTCGCTTGAACGAACTCATTATTTCCTAACTTGTTCGCGTCGATCGTCCTTCAAGTCCGGGTCGGGTTTTCGAGATAGTTTGAATGTGGTCAGTTCGACCACATCAATAATGTATATAAAGTGTTGACAAAGAAGATCAATATAAATAGTTAGGGTTCAATAGCTAATTTGTTTATTAAATATATATGATGAAGTGAAACTGGTTGTCTAATTTTATTATAGTGAGTTGTATGAAACTATCTCATGTCTCTCATTCGAGTTATATAAGAAAGCAAACAAATTCAATGCGCAAAATATGTAATATTTTTGCGCAAAAACTCATGTGAGTTTCCGTGAGACGGATCCTTATTACCCATGAATTGAATCCATATCCATAAATTTTCATATGAAATACTAAGTTTGGATTATGGGTTGACCCGTCTCACGAAAAAAGATCTGTGAGACGGTCTCACACAAGACTTACTCATATTTTTGTAGGTTATATTTTTTTGTATCAAGTAATGCTTCTGTATTTCGAGATCCACTATATAATATTTTTGTATGTATTATGTAATACTCCCTTCGTCCCACTATTTTCAGCCTACTTGTCATTTTCGTTTGTCCCAGTTAAATCTGTCAGCCCCAAAATGGCAAAGAAAATTTTACTCTCTTACCCCTCAATTTCTTTCATTTTACAACTTTTGCACTCAAAAAGTTGGTTTAAATTACAAAATTGTCACTCAAAAATATTAAAATAACACATTCAATCAAAGTCAACAGTTTTTTCTTAATTTCTGTGCCGGTCAAAGTGGGCTAAAAATAATGGGACGGAGGTAGTTTGTTTTTTATATCAGATCATATTTTTTATTATAAGACCCATGAGTCGGATAAACACGTGGATCCAATTATTTTCTCGTGTAATTAGGTAATTTATATATATCAAATAATAATATTATATTACCAAAAGCTCAATGGGCTGATGGCCCTCCTTACTGAGTTGTTGGCCTCTTTGGGCCGTAAGGTGGTTTAATAGTGTGTGTGTGTGTGTTTTTTTTCATTCCATAATTTATGTTGTATTGAGAAATAATTTTAAGATTGCATATTCATGTACTCTTAGAAGACATTTGATTAGCACATAGTGATCATTTAATGCAAACGAATAAAGATTGTGATGAATAGAATGTATGTGAGATCGTCTCACGTATTTTATTATGTGAAACTTCGTGAAACGGATTAAGTATAACCCATACTTAACGATTTATATAAGAATTAGTAAAAATGAGTTTTATTCATAAATAATAAGGATTCGTCTAACGAAAATTATCCATGAGACGTCTCACATAAGTTTTTGTGAATTATGTTACCAATTGGATCAGGGGATTTCGACCGAACCAAATCCTCTGTACCAAAATCTCTACCTCACTTGTGTGTCACATCAAAACAAAAAAATTATGTAATTTTGACACTGAATTCTTTTTATAATCTATAACTGTTTTTATGTTGAAAATTGATATAACTTGTTTTAAATTATGGTACACACGTTATACATGAAGTGTTGATACAGGTGATCTGATTTGAATTCCGACCGGGTAATAAATAATAAATACCATGATTAATTTAATGAAAATCTCATCAACAATGAGAAATGCTTCTGAGCTTAATTACTATTATGAATCTTTTTAAATTATGAATAAATCGATAACGTAACAACCTTAAATAATCATTGACATTGGGCCATTAAATCCTAATGGCAAATCATATGGGCCACATAATGGCGTTACATTTCTTACTTTTTAAAGTAAACAACAATTAAATATTTCAAGTTGATTCGCAGCCTTAATTTGCAAGTCGTGAACCCTTTTTAATATTTATTTCTATTTACAGATTGTATTTACAGTATAATTCCAAGACTAAACAAATCCAACTATCATGTATAATTTTGCAAGATATATTATTATAATTTATATAATGGAGAATATAGTTATAAATAAATTAATTGTCAAGAATAATTTTTGTAATTCCACAATCCAACAATTGTGAATGGACGTTGATATTTGGCTATAGTGAGTGACTCGACATTCCACTATTTTTTTTAGTCGGTTGAAATTGAGAAAAGATGGCAAAGATATTGAACTACAAACACACAAATTTTATCGATTGATTACATATATAAATCAAATCCATGTTTTGTTGATTAATTGAGATGATACTTGAAATGATGGGATTTTTTTAATCTGAAATCCATTCCAAATTACTCAAAAATTAGTTTAAAATAAGAAAAACTAAACTCAACAAAAAAAAAAAGTCAATAAATGTTGCTTTTCTTTTTTCCACATACATTCTCAAAATCAATTAATTATAAGATTGTTTTATTTTTATACATTAATTTTCTTGAACATTTGGCATCACGCAAGTTAAGTTCGTACTCTATTGCATAAAAAATGAACAATGATGGCTCGCAATAATCATCTCAAGACTAACGTTTTACATAATTATTATGCTAAACTTTTATTAAATTTTTTAATTGCAATTTTAATTAGCTTAGATGATACACACACGTGCATGTGTTGGGTCCCCAACAAATGATCATGACATGTAATTATAAGAATAAAAATTAAAATAAAAGAATCATAAATAATTATTATTTACACAAAATGAATTATAATCTTTATTCATAATCAGAAAACGTGAACAAATTTGCTCCATGCACAAGATTTAATTCACCTCATCCCATCATCATTTCCTTCTTAAATTATGGAAATTTAAATCATTAAGGTAGGACGAAAAGCTAAAAGTTGAAATTATTAGTCTAAATCAGGCTTTTCGTTGAGACATTAGTTGAATATATATTCATCAATTTTATTCTTAATCATCTACAGATAATCCACATATGACAAACAAACTTTGAGTTAGTCTTCTGTGCAATTGGTGCATATATAATTCGGGTCAGGTCCTGGTCGATCCGGATCCGCGCATTTTTTTTTTTAATTTTTTTTTTTCACTTCAGGTTGTTACCTTTATGTTATATGTGTGTGCCCTTTATGTTATATAAGTGTGACCTTTATGTACAAATGTAATGACCTTTATATACTCTAACTTAGAAAAAAATGAAGAATTTTAGTAAAATTTATACATATTTACCTTTATATAATATTAGTTGCACCTATATTCATCCTAAAAATGTCCTGAATTTTGAAAAATTTCATTTTTTTTCAAATTTATGGATTATAAAGGTCATAATATTTGTACATAAAGGTCACAAGAATTATACATAAAGGCCACAACAATACAACATAAAGGTCTCAATTTGAAGCGAAAACACCTGAAAATCTTTATTTTTTCCTAAATTACTGAACATAAAGGTTATAACATTTATATATAAAGGTCACACTTATATGACGTAAATGTCACATCCTAACAACATAAAAGTAACAACCTGAAGCGGAAAAAAAAAAAAAAAAACCCAGGTGCGCGAATCCGAATTGGATCGCCCCAGTTGCACCAATCCAGATCCGTGCACCCAGTGCACAGAAAAATTTGCCACAAACTTTTATGTTAGCTTCAACTCTACTAAGAAAAAGTTTTCTCCATTCTCTATCTTATCCTATCAATTTTGAGGAATAAAATAAATTGAGAATGAGATTATTCTATCATGTTACCCTATTCATGTATGATTTTATTGATGATTTGGGTACATTAATTACATTTGTTATGGTAGTAATTGTATGTAGCTGAATATATAGTTTTAAATTAATCATGTTTACGACTATTTCACTTTACACATGCATGGATTTAAAATATATAAACAATCAAATTTATGTCTCTTTAAAATTGGGACCTGATGTATTTTTAGCTTGTGTAGTTTTGGTTGAATCTAATTTCATTAGTGAGGGAAACTAGAGATTCAATTTAATTCATCACAAATAACTAGCAAATAAAGAAGAAAAGAAACATTAAATTTATACAAGTTCGTCGATAGCACAATGTGTGATTTGTTATATTCATTGTTATATTTATCATTGTAGAATTCACTGTAGTATTGTAATATTAAAAAAGCGTAATTGAAAAAAAAAAAAAAAACACCACATTTTTAAAAATTGTAAATTTATCCCCATTTTTCAATAATTTCAAAACAAATCACAACATTTGTTCACTATTACAATTTTGACAACTTTCATATTTTCCGGCAACCGAAGTCCACATGTCCGGCTAACATGCCACGTCACATGCCACATGGGATGCCACGTCATCTCAAACCAAAAAAGATTTAAAAAGCAAATTGCAAAATAAAATCACCACCTTTCTAAAGTTGCAATTTAATCCCAACATTTTAAAAATTAGCAAAAAAAAAACACATACTTCATTTTGCAATTTGAATTTATTCTTTGATGTTTTAATTAGGCGTAATTGCAAAAAAAATCACCACTTTTTTAAAAATTGTAAATTTATCCCACTTTTCAATAATTGCAAAACAAATCACAACCTTTGTTCAGTACTGTTGCAATTTTGACCACTTTCATATTTTCCGGCAACTGGAGTCCACATGTCCGGCTAACATGCCACGTCACATGCCACATGGGATGCCACGTCATCTCCAACCAAAAAAGATTTAAAAATCAAATTGCAAAATAAAATCACCATCTTTCTAAAGTTGCAATTTAATCCCAACATTTTAAAAATTAGCAAAAAAACCACATATTTCATTTTGCAATTTGAATTTATTCTTTGATGTTTTAATTATCATAGAAACATCACATAAACTAACGTCGTCTCTACTATATTAATTTAAATATTTTTTTAATTTGAAGACCATTAAATCACAACTCACAATTACAACATTTTATTAGAAAAATTACATTCTTGTTCTTTTATCATTTGTTAGTGTGTATGTACTAATTGATGAATTTGGTTCTCTTATCAAATGAGAAGAAGAAATTTTTTCTCAATACAAATATAATACGTATTAGTTTAATATTTTTTAAAAGTGTAATACTCGTATGCACAACAATTAAAAGAATAAGGATACAATTTTTTTAATAAAAGGTTGTAATTGTGAGTTGTGATTTAATTATCTTCAAATTTAAAAAAAATTAAATTAATATAGTAGAGACGATATTATAGTTTATGTGATGTTTCTATGATAATTAAAGCATCAAATAATAAATTCAAATTGAAAATGAAGTATGTGGTTTTTTTTTGCTAATTTTTAAAATGTTGGGATTAAATTGCAACTTTAGGAAATGTGATAATTTTATTTTACAATTTGATTTTTAAATCTTTTTTGGTTGGAGATGACGTTGCATCCCATGTGGCATGTGACGTGGCATGTTAGCCGGACACATGGACTTCGATTGCCGGAAAATACAAAAGTGGTCAAAATTGCAATAGTGAACAAAGGTTGTGATTTTTTTTTTCAATTATTGAAAAGTTTGGATAAATTTACAATTTTTTTAAAAATGGTGATTTTATTTGCAGTTACGCCTATTAAAAATTTACAAGTAAAAGATATTTCTCACGCTCAAACAACAACATAAAGTCACTTACGAAATCACACAAAACCGTTCTTACTTGTCACTCATCCATACAAAAACATGATGTAAAGAAGAACAAAAAAAAATCATTAATGAACACTATTAATTAAAAGAAATTTCAAATATGAGTCATGCATTATCTTCAAACACTTCAAGGAAGTGTTACTAGAGTACAATCTACGTGATCTTAAGTAAAATTTTATGTAAAACAAAGTTTATATAAATCAATAAACAAGACAAAATCATTCAATATGAGTGATGTTAATCTTAACATAAAAGTATAAACTTATATAAGAGTATATGAAGTTGGGAGGAACTAAGGGCACCACTTCCATTTCCAAGGGCACCACTTATTCTAAGAGCACCACACAATATATTTAACTTGTTAAAAATTTTACTAAGGGCACCACATTCATTTCCAACAATACCCTTACTAAATTTTATGAAAGTGAAAAAAAAAAAAAAAAGCAAAACATTTGCAGCAGAAAGAAACGAGAGAGAGGAGAGAAAGAAGGAAGAACATTGCCTAAAATTCGGTTGATTAATCCGTTGGAGAAGACATTCTTTCGGTTGATTCGTCCGAAGCTTGACAGAAATGGAACCAACTCATCCAACTCCAACAACTAGATCAATACTCTTCAAAGGTTAGTTGATTTGAAAATTTTGTTTCAAATTTGAAATTTGCATATTTCTGAGTTGATGTTGGTAGAAATTGATGTAGTATTAGCTTTTGTTATGGGTTTAGGGTTTAATGCTTTAATTTGCTGAAATTGTATGCAAAAACGAACGAATTCGGGCAAATTTGGGCGGTTTTTAGTCTGTAGGGGAGCATACCCGCGCGGCACTGGTTGGCCGAACTCGCAGCGCGCTTGTCGGTCGCCTCGGCCGAACGCGCATCGCGATGCTCGGTGGCCTCGGCCGATTGTATGTTGGGTCGTTCGGTCGTTCGGCCGATCTTGCCGAAGCTGGAGTTTCGCTACTCGGCTGGGCTGGCCGAACACTTTAGGCGCGCGCGCGGCTCGTCTGGCCGAACAATTATGCGCTCGGTCGGCCGATCTGGCCGAACCCTTATGCGCGCGCTCGGCCGATCTGGCCGAACAGATGATAAATGTCTTTTACATTTATTTTGATTTTTGTGTTAATTATTCTTCTTTGTAATTCAGGAATTACATATTGGAGGAGGAACAGACCCACTGCTTCGGAAAGGAGGCGTCGAGAAGTTCTACGTGGCGAAGGTTCGGGCACGCAAGAAGCGGCCGTACCCATGCCGTTTGCTTATGAGGAGCCTCCACAGGATCTCCCACAAGATTTCCCACAGAATTTCCCGGAGGATCTCCTACAGGATCTCCCACAGGATCTACCACAGAACGTTCCTGTTGAAACTGAACAAGATTATTATCCCCCTGAGCATGACCAGAATGAGGAAGTTGAGGACCAACCGGTGGCCCAGGGAGAGAAAGAGTCTGAGGTACTTACTGGACCTTTTCCCGGTGGACCAAGCGATCATCGTCTGTTGCCAAGTTTTAAGACGCATGTGGCCGCCAAGATATGGTTCGGTGAGGAACGTGGCATAATGAAGTGTTTATGTCACACGACTAAGCTAGAGTCATGGAGGTCAGGGGGTGACTTAGGCCAGTTTCTAAGGCTTTTGAGGCGTTCGAAAATTGCCGATCTCCGAAATGTTTCGTATAAGAACCCCAACAAGACCTTAATATGTGCTTTCGTGGAGCGGTGGCATCCGGAGACAAATAGCTTTCATATGCCGTTCGGTGAGATGACGATCACACTGGATGATGTCTTCTGCATCACTGGACTTCCAATTGAGGGAAAAGCTGTGGTCACACCGGCCACAGGTCTCGAACGGCCATCTGATGTGCTTCAACGTCTGTTGGGGGTTAGTAGGGATGAGGCGGTGGAGGAAAGCCTTGGACATTATGGAGTTCGGTTGGAGTAGCTTCGAAAGACCTTCTCTCCCATGGCCTCGTCTCCTAATGAAGATGAGAGACTCTACGCTGCGAGGGCGTATCTTTTGTACGTGCTCGGGTGTACTATTTTCACTGACAAGAGCGGCAGTAGAGTCTCCACCCAGTTTCTTCCCCTGTTGGAGCACGTCAAGAGGGTACACAAGTACGCTTGGGGCACTGCAGCACTAGCATACTTGTATCGACAGTTGGGGCTTGCATCACGGTATGGAGTGAAGCAGATTAGCGGCTACCTGACATTGTTAGAGGTAAGATTGTCATTTTTGGAGTTGTTGTTTCCTGACAGTCGTTGACTTTTTGTTTACTCCACGTATTTGTCACCATTTTCTGACTTTGTTTTTGCAGGCATGGATATACGAGTATTTTCCTATGTTGCGACCCACCCACAATGTCAATTACAATGAAGGGGAGCCTCTTGCAATGCGTTGGGCCCAACATGACCCTTCAGGGAGTTCTCTTGATCGCCTCATTGCTTGGAGGGAGATGTTAGATGCTTGTAGTCCTAACTCTGTAAGTAGATCCTCTTTGTTTTTTCTGATTCAATTTATTTGTACTAACCGATTGTTGAACGTCAGATGAAGTTTGTTGAATAATTTTGTAGGTTGTTTGGACTCCATACTCGGGTGTGAGGGACGCATTCCCGCGCAGTATGGTTACATTCTACCATGGGTGCATAAGATCCCTCGATGTCGTCGAACCGTACCACCCCGATCGCGTTTTGAGGCAGTTTGGTCATGTTCAGACGATCCCCTCACAGCCGTTGATGCCAACATCTGTAAGACGTGGCAGTATAGGAAACCAGTACAAGTTGGCATTTGATGTTGTCGGTTCATACTGGAAGATGTGGACAAGTCACGTACTGGCCGATGAGGTGCGAGGGAGGCTCTCAAGTCCACCATGGGAGTGCACGCCCGATTACATGCCCTGGTTCCACCGAGTTTCACATCCCGTCGTGCAAAACCCGGAGAGGACGTCTATTGGAGCAGGTGCTTCTCACTCTCATTCGCATCCACAGCCATGGGAGATGATCGAGAGTGCTCGAGCCCATATTGCACCAATTGTTGACATGTGGAAAGCATCTGATTCTTCCCTTTCGCTTGAGTACGTGATGCCATATGTCGAGCAAGCGTACGATGCGTTGTCCATACATGACACTCAACCTGAAGAGCAACATCGTGCATCAACTAGCAGGCCTCGTAGATCCCGTAGAGGATAGAGTATCGTAGTATATATGTAGTTGCCAGTTTGGTTGACATTTTTGAAGTTTTGTTAATCTATTGTCTTGAACAAGTCCGAATTCTGAACCACTTAAATTTTCGAATGAAAACTATTGTCTACCAAATGTCAATATGCAAGAACATGACTCAATATGCAATTCCGAACGAACTCCAAGCCCAACGTCCGAAATCGGCCACGACACGTAGGAAAATTGGCCACGAACGGCCGAACAATGGTAATGGCTTTCGGCCGCCCTGGCCGACTGATTTCATGGAGTTTCGGCCGCAACGGCCGACACATAGTAAGAAGTGTCGGCCGCAACGGCCGACTGATTGGAAGGAGTTTCGGCCGCAACGGACGACTGATTGGAAGGAGTTTCGGCCATCGTGGTCGAACCGAAACTTTTTTCCGAATGAGACAAACTGAGTAACCTGTTAATACAACATATGCTTAATATTAAAGTCAAAATCTTATTAACCACATATTACAACATTTGCTTAATATACATGGACTAAGTGTAATAGATGTACTGAGAATACATCACTAATCGTCTAAACTAATCGTATCCACACCGTGGGAGCTGCTTTCACTTGCAACTATCTCGCTATACCGAGCAATTTGTTGTTGGAAGACCACACCCCAACCCACTGCAGCTGGATCCCGACAAGCAAACCACATATTTATAATGGGTGGAAGCGGTGCACCATCAACGAGCTCAACCTGAAATAAGAACATGTCTCCAGTAATTACAATCTTAGTCTAGGAAGTCGATGATGTATACACATGGATAGTGAAAACGAACACGATCTTACCCGGATGAAGTGATTGTCCCCAACGAGTGCCATACACATCAGCCGTGGGTTGACCGGCACTTGTGATCTAAGTGGTAAAAATAGTACAGTCATCTGAGGTGACATGTGTACAATGGCGACGTTATACGCAGAAGCAGCAAGATAATAACACTCAGGGAAAGTGAACCAGAACGATCTGTCCCACACCTCAGAGTGGAAACACTTCAGCGTCCTAACGATTTCGTCAACCGTGTTCATGCAACCATACCAAACCCTGGTATACAAGTCACGATTGTTCTCAAGCTCCTGAATGAGATCATTCCTTACCTGCGGCCACGAATCCTCGCCCACACGGATGAGTTCGGCAAGTTCATGGGAGCAAGGAAGACCACATGTCTTTCTCAAGACACAACCACACAACAAAGAATCAACGCCGGCCGTGTTAACACCCTCCATCTCCTGAAATATCTTATGTAAAGCAGTGTGTGACACCAAGCCACGAATGATCTTGAAAATTGGAGACTTGTATCGGTGATGCACTCTATGTAGTGATTGCTCAAATGATGCTTTGATGGTGGTGTGGGATGTGATCAACAATCCATGTATCTTTTCCCACGAGCTTTCAAAGTTAGATTGGCTAGTGCTAAGTTGTTTTTTCAACCTTGAATGTGCACTCTCGGCCCTGTGAAAAACATATACAAGATGTGACCGATTCAATAAAGTACACTATAAAGCATTTGTTTAAAGCAAGGCAAATATTTATAAATTTACGTACCGACTACTTGTGGTGTTGTCGTAATGCCGAATGTTGTTCGTCCAAGCTGAGACAAATCTCTCCTTGTATGGATCGAGCCAATTGGAGATGACATAATTAACGGCATTTGGATGGTCCTGGAAGTCGTCCTTCAATCTCCTGACGTACTCATTGTACTTGACTTCATTTTCGGCAAGAACCAAAGTGTTCCACGAGTAGTTAAACAACTCCCACTTCGCTTGCTTGTGAAATTCCTTCTTGCACTTAGCAAAAATATTTTTACTAATATGCCATCGACACAACATGTGTCTAGCTTGAGGGAACACAACTTCAATGGCATTCATCAAAGCTAACTCCCTGTCAGTGACAATGACATGTGGCAAGAAATCTTGATCCATCACTCCTTTCAAAGTCGAGAGAGCCCATCTATAATTCTCCTCACGTTCTGCTTCAAGATAGATGCATGCTACAGAAAATGTGATGTCCGTTGATGTAATTCCAACAACCTCCAATAGCGGCATCTTGTATCGATTGGTCTTGTACGTACAATCCATCAACAAGACATTTGGAAAAGCACGCAACAAGTCGACACTATTCGGGTGGGCATAGAAAAGATCTTTGACTCTATCAGATTTTTCACATCTTTTCACAAGGTAATAATACTTGTGTGTCTCCAGTTTCCCTAAGAGATATTGCATTTGAGATCGACCGCCATGCTCAAGAACTCTATGCTTATGACGGGCATTATAAATCGTCTTCAGGGTGGAGGCATTTTCAACGAATGTCTCTTTCAACGTAGACAATATGTCCTTCGGGGCTACCTTGTTTCTTGACAGGTCGGCCACAAATTGATCTTCAACCGGTGTTAGTCGGCCCGCATATGAATGCCCAACCAAGGTCCTACCCATTGGATGATTGTGAACTCCAGAAACGACAGATAAAGACCATTGTCCGCTCTCGTTCAACTCAAATGCCCTTAGAAGAAACGGACAACCACACTTCTTCATGGCTGTGTTTCTCCTACTTTTCTTCTGAGCAATCTGTAGACTGTCAATCTTTTCAAGTACATGTTTGGCCTTATTGCGTACACGATACACGCCACCCCTTTCACATCCCAAATCAACCCGAGGTCGACGACCTTGATGACCAGCAAGGTCAGAGCGTACGACTAATATCACCATATTGTGTCTATGAGCTACGCCGTTAATCCAATTCATCATCGAAGTCCGAGATTCAAATACTTCATCTGTGGTGAACTCCTCAGCAAAATCAATCTCAAGATATTGAGGATCTACTTCGTCCGAATCCGTTGCTTGTCGAATATCAAGTGGGTTCGAAAGGTTTCGATTATCATCGTTTTGCATATGTTCCTGTTATAAACGAGTAAAGAACATCATAAGAATATAAAAAATTGAAATTGAAATTTTTTATGTGTCAAAAAACGCCACTGTTCGGCCAGGGTGACCGAATGTGCTTCAAAACGTTCGGCCAATCCTGCCGAACGTGCTTCATAATGTTCGGCCGGTCCTGCCGAACGGTTGTTCGGTACGCACAGACTCGTTCGGCCGACTCGGCCGAAATCGCCCTTAAAGGTTCGGCCAGCACGACCGAACTTCCTATAGATTGTTCGGTCTGTGTTGGCCGAACGGATACCTTCTGCGCGAATTTTCAAATTCAAAAAAACGAAACTTTTTTGCTATCTACATTTATGCAAACACTTACATTGTTTGTACCGATTGAATCTTCACTAGCCATTGATTATATCTTCACTTAATGATGGGGAAAATGATAAAATTTGTGAGAGTTTTGTTCTCAAATTTTCCAAAAAAATTTACGTAAGTGTTGTTAATGGAGAAGAAGGTTGAAGAGAAGAAGAAGAGGGAGTGTGGTGCCCTTAGTATACTACATATCAAATTTAATTATTTGTGTGGTGCCCTTAGTAGTTGATATTTTCATTAAGGGTATTTTAGTCTTTTCATACAAAATTAATTTATAACTTAAAATTGTGTGGTGCTCTAGGAAGTTGGTGTGGTGCCTTTAATTCTGGCCTATGAAGTTTTATGTCATTTAAAACTTTACGTGAAACGGTTTCAATTTTTACGAAATTATCAAGTTTATTGTTTCCTTAAAAAAAGGAGCAAAAGATAATTTGTTAAATGGGTGCCAGCGGTGCAGGTACATGTCCCTTGAAAAAGATGACGTAAGTGGAGGAGTGGGGTCCACCTCATCCGAATCACCATTCTGCCCCCAACAGCGCCTTGTCGGATGGGATCTAATTATTCCACAAAATCACTTTATTTCTTTCTACTATTACATCAATATATATCTATATTAAAGGAATAACTAAGAGTGACACATGTCACTCTCTGATTAATCCTATTTAATTATAATTTAATTTTAAATTAACTCATTTATTATTTATAATCTATTATAACAGAACATTTAATGAGATAATAATAATTGAATAATAAAGTGTTAATAACTATGATTCATAATAAAATTGTAAATTATGAAATTTTGGAGAAACATTTTAATTAAGTTGATGTTTGCAATTATATTAATTGAAAACTAAAAATTTTCACACAATTGAAATTCAAATTCATACTAATTAAACTAAAAATTAATGAAATAATAATAATTAAATTTCTCTGCAAATAACAATTTTTAAATTTCTTAATTAGTATTAAAATACCCGTGTGATACACGGGATTTAGTATAGATATATGATAGACTGATAGTGACAACGGTTAGTAATTCAAGGTTATTTTTTATCTCAATCATACTCATTTGTGTTTTATCTAAGTTTCAATTATGTTTTTTTTTCATGTTAATATATATATATATATATTTATTGATATAACAAGAAGAGAAAAACATCTACATATTCAATTTTGAGTCTACATATTCAATTTTGAATTCAATATTAAACGTGCTATTATAGAACATATTGTGTATAATATATTTACATAATAAAAGATGATATTATTTTGATGAATTGATAATGGAATTTAAGAATAATGTATTAGTAGTACTAAATATCCAATAACCTTCACACACACACAAAAGAAGGATTACAAATTTTAATTAGACAATTTAAATTTTCCAAATCTTATATCGTATTAATAAATGATAATTTTTATGTATTATGGTAGTATTCAACATCGATAGTTAAGATCCCAATAAATAAAAAAGACAAAAACATTAATTCACTTATGCTTTTTAAGTCAAAATTAATTAAAAGGAAAATTATCTGTAATAATAAAAAGAAAAATAGATTAAAATTAAATTTGAAAACATTTAGGTGGGGAGTATATAAACAGGGCATGAGGAAGCAGGACAATCCCCTCTCCCATTCCTCTCTCTCCCTTCTCTCTCTCCTCTCTTTTTCTCCAACTCCTTCCATGGAGGGCCCACCACTCTCCACTCCTCCGCCAACTACCCCCACCACCCCCACGCCGGAGGACTCCGCCGACTCCTCCCCCCGCTTCCGCAAGAACCTCTCCTGGGATGCCGAACCTCCGCCGCCGGCGAAGCTCCGGCTCATGTGCAGCTACGGCGGCCATATAGTCCCCCGCCCCCACGACAAGACCCTCTGCTACGTCGGCGGAGATACCCGGATCATCGTTATCGACCGCCACACCTCTCTCTCCGACCTGCATCGCCGCCTCTCGAGAAACCTATTCGCCGGCCAGCCGTTTTCCTTGAAATACCAGCTCCCTAGCGAGGATTTGGATTCCCTAATCACCATAACCTCCGATGAAGATCTCGAAAACATGGTGGAGGAATATGACCGCCTGAACAATGCCGGCGGCGGCGGCGGAACGAAGCAAGGTCGCCTCCGGCTGTTCCTGTTTCCGAGATCGTCGTCGAGTATAGAACAGCTTCTCATGGAGACTGCATCGACTAAATCGGATGACTGGTTCTTCAACGCTCTCAATGGGAAAGCAAGCAGTTTCTCTGCTGCTGCTAGTGATCGTGGATTCTCGGAATCTTCCTCGCTGAATTGTCTACTCGGATTGGACGATGAGTTCGCCGGAAAAGCGGCCGCCGTGAGGAAAGACGTTGGAACTCTAATTGAGGGATCAAAAAACAGTGGTGTGAACAGAAATGTCAATGGCAATTACGTAATTAATCAGGATATACACTCGGTCCCTGATTCTCCGATGCTCGATACGACGTCGTCTTTCGATTCTTCTTCCAGTTCTCCCAATTTGCCGCCAATAAGGGTGCATGTGGATGAAAATCCCAAAGTTGGACTTGGAGCATCGGGAATTGAGGAGCAATTTCAGCAGATGAGCGTTGGCGTCGCTGGAAACGTTAATCCGCCGCTACCGCAGAAGAAGGAGGAGGTTGGGGGTTTTATCGGCGCCGGCGCCGGCGCCGCCGCCTCTGGTACGGTGGTTTCCGTGTTTCCGGTGGTGGTTGGCGGCGAATATCCTAATCGTGTTGTTTCTGATGATGAAAGATCAGATAATAGCGGCCATAGAAAGGCGCAGCAAGTTCAATTGCAACCACCGCAGATTCCTCCTCAGTTCATCCAAAAACCAGCTAATGCTTTTGACTTGTCTTCTCCAGATTCAGTTTCAAGGTACAACTTTAACATCTTAATGTTTCATTTCAATTACATTCATTTGTATGCTTAGAAAATCTTCTGAATTGGGATAATTGATTGATGATCATTCATACAGTGATGGAAGTATAGCTAATCCATTATCTAGGCAAAGACAAGCTGTTTATCATGAACAGCTTTTACAAATCCAATCTGGAAACAGTAGAATTTCATCTAATCAGGCTGATCTTAAAACTGTGGATCAAAATAACAAGAAGATTCAGATTCAACCACAGTTTCAAGAATCTAGTTACCAATATGATCAAAATCAACCTCAGTTGCATCAACCACAACAATTTGTCCATCCAAATAGCCATTATATCCCTTCCAGTGCGATGCCAGTGGCATCATACTACTCTGTATATCCTTCCCAACAGCCACACCATCCACACCAATCCGTTCTTGATCAGCCTTACCCCGTTTACTTCATGGCTCCAAACGCTCCTTCTAGCCACTCACAGATGCCTCCTCCTGCATATAATCAAACAAGAACCCCACCTTCGTCCAAACCTGAAACAGCTAGTGGTGTGTATAGAACAACGGCTCCACAGCTAGTCCAAGTGCCCTCTACTCAGCACCAACCACAGTATGTTGGATACACACCGATTCATCATCCCTCTTCGGTGCCCAATTCTAATTATAGTTATGAATTTGCTGATCCATCCCATGCGCAATTGTACTACACGCCTTTGCCACCTCAATTAGCTGCTCAGTACCAGATGGCTCCACCCGATGCTACTACAGAGACCATCAAGCAGCAAGTTAGGAATTGACAGCCGTAAGAGGTGAGCTTGGGCATGGATAAACATTTTTGCAGCTGCGGGTCTGGTCTATCTTTGAAGCTTATATTATAGTGTCCTCATGATTTTTCTTATTGGTTTGTGCTGTGTGAAATGTAATTGGTGATGAGATACTTTGATCTTGGCTTCTTTCTCATTTGTGTTAAGTTGCTATACCAAGTGAAAATGGATGCTGGCTGATATCATACTGTAAAATTTCACCTCAATTTTAGTCGAGTATATATAAATACATATTAGTTATGAATCTTTGGGGGCAGATTTATGTATAAGTTCAACTATTATCTGTTGATAGTTTTTATCATATACCTTGAAATGCAACTGAGAGTTTTCCCGGGACACTGTTCATGTTACTTATCCATCATGGTTATACGTTTCATAATGGTTGTTTTAGGATACGAAGCATCTCACATATACGATCTGTTAGAACCTTTAAATGTTGGATATATGCAAAGATTTATATAATTCGTTTCCCAATTGGGCAACTTTGCTCACAATTTGCCATCATTGAATGATTTTCTGAGTCAGATTCCTGAAAAAGAGCTAGTTACCTATTTCTTTCTTTCTGGATTCTGAAGATGGAATCAAACTTTTAGACTAGCAACTTTATACACTCTTTTTGTATGTATTTTATTCACAAAGATAGAATGGCTTCTCTGGATGCATTATGCAGGACCTTCCATATTCCGTGTCGTAATAATTGGTGGTGAGCACGAACAGGTTCGATCCCTATATTTACCATTACAACTAAAGTGATAGTATGCTTTACACTTGCTCAATTTCCTACTTTACTGCTCATATTTTTACTTCTCTTGCAAGCCTTTCTTTATATTCAACCGTGAAACGTTTGAAGAAACTATGGCCCTATTAAAGCATAATCGTCACTTGTTTTATCTTGTTTCATGATATGATAGTACAATTTTTACGCATAAACGGGATTTTATCACATGTCGCACATCCTGTGACCAGAAGGATAGCACAAAATTATGACTATAGGTGTATTTTTGGACTTTTGATCTTTCATTTGTTCATAGTCTTGTTTGGAAATGAGTAGAAATTTAAGCATCTTTTCTTTTATTTGTCTCTTATAAATAATGAGGAAAGTTGAATGACTCAAAAGCTCACTTGCAGTTAGCTGTTTTGATGGTGTTGAGTTATGCTAATTTATTGCTGCTTTTCATGTGAATCTAAATTTATTCGTTCCATATTTTTATACTTTGTACGTTTACTAATTTAAAATTAGTCGTAATTAACTAGGGATTATAATATATTACATACTATAGCTTCAAGAGTACGAGGAATATCTACCCTTTCTCTCTCTTCCTCTTTCTCTCTCTTAATAATTAGTAAAAACATAGGAAAGCAACTGTTGATTGAGATTGGGCTGACAATGTAAAGGTGAAGCATGAGGTTTCATGGACCATGCCAACCTTGGCTGACTGTACACATTTTTAAAGCATTAAAAGCTCATAAAATGCAGAGTCTATCCCATGTCATTGCCACGTCATCTCCCTCCTCTTTCTCCTTCCATGCTCATTCATTTCGCGGCATCTTTATTTTTGCACCAAAGTTTAATTTTTACGAGACAGACCAGTTTTACCCACGAATCAAACTTAGTCTCACAAATTTATATTTGACCTGTGAAGCATGAGTTGTGGCTAATTTATATTTGAACTGTGAAACATGAGTTGTGAGTTGACATGTCTCGTATAAAATGATTTGTGCCGTAAGACTTGTTCTTATTTTTGTTTTAGATGAAGGAAATAAGAGTAGTCCGTTTCTTTTGAATTCAACGAAGTGCTGCGAAGATTGCTGTTTATTGTGATTTATGACACTTGATTTTTTTGCCATTTTGTGTCGGTCATAATTTTGATTTTGTTTTATTGAGCTTATAAATATTTTAACTTATCTTGAGTGATTTAAGAACTAATATTATTTGTGTCAAGAGTAGTTACTTTTTCTAAAAAATAAAATAAAATAAAATAAAATAATTAAGCTCCCAAATTGAGATGTTGATGTTGTAACCAATCATCTTGATGCTATGTGTTTCGACTTAATAATAGCAAATTTATTCATTTTATTTGGAGGACTCATTTTTGCATAAATTTTGTATCTTTATCTAATTAACTTTTTCAGATTGAATTAGTGTCAAGTTGGGCTATGCATGTATTTGAAGTTCATATAAATTTGCGATTATTAAAATCCTTTCACCAAATTACCAAATCCATTTCCAATTATTTGACCCTAATGCATGGGTTTTTAGGCTAGGAAATATGAATTTCATTTGTTATATTGTAAAAACCCAATTTCATTTAAATTAATTCTTCATGCAGAAATTTCAAGAGCAAATTTCATAATAAAAAATCTTTAGGGAAAGTTTTTAGGTATATATAAACATACTAAATTGTTCTAGGGCATACATCCATGAAAGAAGAGTAAGTTTTGTTTGAGACCGTCTCACGGAACATGTCAACCCACATTTCACAATTCACATATAAATTAATGGAAATGAGTTTGATTCATCGGTTAAAAGGATTCGTCTCACGAAAACACTCCATGAGACCGTCTCACGCACGTCTGATGAAAGAAAGTTTCACTATCCGTAAGATCGAACTTATATTTTGTAAGCTTAAATGTTGATTAAGATCAGCCATAAATTGACATTTTTTAGGAAATTAGATACATGAGACGAACTCATAAGAATTCATAAAAATCATACAAATTGGGAAATATACTTATTTTAAGTAGATATGAATTATTTAGACTAATTGACATAGGCTATAATATAACTAGTACGGTTGCACAACTCTTGGTTTTATAAAGGGACCATTTTCCTCTCAATTATCTTTGTTATATTTATTTTCTCAAAGGCCACATTGCTATTGCATTATCAATTTATTACCATTATCGATGCTATATTCCTTTCTTGTTGAAAATAGTATGGTCAGTGAACTAATAAATTAAATAAGATAATATTAAGATATAATCGTCATCAAATGACGGCCACTAATTTGTTTAATACTTTTTCGTCAGCTAAGAATGTTAGAGATATTCATCTTAATTTATGTTGGTTGCATGCAGAACAAATACTATATTTAGTAGTCGTAAGAAATGAGATTACTCTCTTTCATATTTATTCCCCATTTCTTATTTCCAAATAATTCTCGT
Source organism: Scutellaria baicalensis (assembly GCA_005771605.1). Taxonomy (NCBI): domain Eukaryota; kingdom Viridiplantae; phylum Streptophyta; class Magnoliopsida; order Lamiales; family Lamiaceae; genus Scutellaria; species Scutellaria baicalensis. The sequence continues at coordinate 46,333,045 of CM016721.1, forward strand.
GCACTATTTACTTATTTATGCAATTGGGTCGATCTGAACCGACCTGGATCGTACAGTGTTTCCGGTGCATGGAATTTTAACTCTTTCATAATTGTAGTGATGAATTTTCAAAATTTAAAGCATGCTTTTACTTTGTTTTTCCATGTTTTCTCCTCTGAAAAAGAAAAGAAAAAAAAAAAAAAAAGGAACACAATGCTAAAGATTAAATAATTGTTGGATACTTTGATTCTAGCAATTTTGTCATAATAGTCAGAATTTTACATTTATTCTTTTCTAATTAAATTTGAACATTTTCTCTTTTGCAGTGTCCATCTACACTAAAATGATGGACACTAAAATAAGACAACATAAACAATAAGTTTCTTTACGAGAGTTAGACTAAAAATAGGGTTTTCAACAATAATTTTTCTGAACAATAATGGAACATGCTTTGCTAAACTCATTGAATAAAAAATATTATTTACTAAAAAGTTTAACTTGTGAAGACATTACATTTTTTAGATGTGTACATATAAATATACATATTTGATGACATGTTACCAGCTATGTTTTGTTGCATTCTATTTTAGTGACTTCATGAGCATTCCTGCATTAATGAAGGATTGAAATTTTTGAATTTTGTAATTCTGTTTTTTTGATTAAAAATATATATACAAAGGGTGTGTTTAGAGAAATATGGAGTGTGGATAGTGCCAACCAAAAAAAAAAAAGGGAAAAAATGTGAGTAAAACCTATTCGAATTGAGGTTAGTTAAAATTTCTAGAGAAATTGATAGACGTAGCCTTTGTCTCAGTTACAAATCATGATGCCATAACAATGTAAACTTTCCTAGTATCCAAAACGTGACAAAGAAGTTGAAAAACTTAATTATACAAACTCAATCATTATTCTCTTTTCAATCAAACAAACATCAGATGATCAAATTGTCAATATTAACCTGAAATATTCTAACACAGTGATCAGCTCCACAAGAAGCAAGCTGCACGCTTGTAGAACCATCGCTCGTTTTTGCGTTTCTCCACCTCAATCTGTTAACTGAAGATACATGGCACAGAAACGGATCAAAACGAAGGTAAAGACAAGCATTTGACTCAATACTACTTGCACCGGTGGTGTTGTGAAGAGTCCACAATTCTATAAGACCACTTTCCAATCCCACGGCAAGAAGCCCGTGATTCTTCTGGCTGTCAATGCCCAGCCAGGATAATGCAGTAACACTACTCTTGAACATGGGCAGAGTCGTGAGCAGCTTAACAGACGACCCATTTTCCAATTGCCATATCTTTACAGTCTTGTCCCTCGAACCAGTGGCAAATTCATGACCAAACGGGTTCCAAGAGCACGCCCAGATAATTCGTTTATGGGCTTCTTGATTGATGACAAGCTGGTGGGTGAATTCATTATCTCCTAGTGTGGAAAAGAGATCTTGAAGATATTAGTACTCGATTATATGGGAATGATCCCTACTCACATCAGAAGTAGATAGGGGACCAATTTAGTGAATTTTTTTGGTACTCAAATAATAAACTATAATGGCAATGTGAAGTAACAGCAAATATAATCACCTGTCTGGTTAATCGAAAAAATGGAGAAGTGGCGATCTCTAGACACAGACAAAAGGAAACTGTTATCGTGCGAGAACTCCAACTGTGTCACTGTTAAACTGTGGGAATGCAAGCGGCCTACGGCCTTCCAAGAGCCGACTTGCCATAGCCATATTTCTGCAACAGATGCTGACTGTGCCTGTTAATATCAAAACTCTGTTAGCTTAAAATGTTAAGTGCCAGTGTGCCACTACAAAATCTAAATACCACCAAACAAAATGGCAATGTACAGTAGTCAAATGACTAGTAAGGCATCACTTGCCAGAATAATATGATACGACCATTTCAGTTGTACAAGGTTCGAATATGAAAGTTGCTAATTATTTGAATTCATCCATAATTCTATTTTCTACCGCATGAGTTATAGCATCAATATGGATTTCAATAACACAAGCTTTGTCAGTGATTCGTTGAGTTCACATTGAGATATTTGGATGCAAATTAAATGAGGGCAAATTATGCAAATTAAAATGACATGATTATAGTCTAGAGGGCACCGTTTGGTTTCAGTGGCCTGATATTAATCAGAAAGACTTTCTAGCAGTTCACTATTGATGCAAGAATGAGGAAACTAATGACTGTTTCATAGAAGCTCTCTACACGAATTCTACACCTTAGTATGATGTTCCTTGAGTAAAAGGGTAGACAGAGTAAAGGGTGTACACATACATAAACAGGGTTGGTTCTCAGAAGTATTTCGTCAGTTCATAAAAAAGCTCCTTTATAATTGTGGTATTGAGAATTACTGGATCTTTCTAGGAACTGACAGTGGTGGAGTAAACTTTATTTGTTGTGATAAAATAAGTGACGGACGAACTCATAAAGACTGGACATTTCTACGACAGTAAATATATGCACAGGAAACCAAATAAATACCTTGCAGGATGAAGCAACTAGCTTCCCCTCATAGTCACTACATACAGAAAAGAGCTCATTTCCATGTCCATAGAGCTTGTGTGACTCAGGCCATAGTGTATGCCATGACAGTTGCTCCTCAATGGGAGGTTCTGTCAACACAGAAGGAACTGCTTCTGGAATAGTTTCAAGGGTATCAATACCTTCCCTATCATTTCTTTCTTTTGGCTCCAATGATGCTGCAAAAGGAGATAACTTACAATTTTACGCACTTTTAGGACTTTAATAGAACGAGTAGTTATCAACACAAGAAAATCTCAGAGCATGCTATTAATGCTGGCTTTTCTGGAACGAGTAAGTATCACACCGTAGATCATATGAATTATGGATATGCTGACTTTAATAAATTCAGACTCAAGAGGATGCAGCAATATAGCAGGAAGTAGACCTCAAAATACATTGTGTCAGGCCTATAAAATAGTAGCAACAGGAGCTACTAAGCAAACTACTGTGTAGAAAAAGCCAGGTATATAAGCATTTTGTCCTAATATGTACCATTAACCATTAAACATGAAACTCAACTATTTAAGATGTATGATTTGACATATAAGTAACCTTTTTTTTTTGGGTGGGGAAGGACAAGCTCACCTTGAACATATATAGGCTTCTGTGACAGCCCTAGGGCCGACATATTTGCACCAAGAATTTGCATATCTCCTGGAAAATCATCAGCAAAGCTAGATTTCCTTGAAGTATGATTCAATGTCTTCAGAAAGGAGAGAGGAGCTTCAAACACTCTAGCAACTTTCTCCTCCGCCCCACTTACAAATCTGTGGTTCCCTTTCCCTTTAATTATAGTCACGCAATTAATATCATGTCCATGAACTTGAGGTCGTGCAATTTCATGCCAAGCCTCTACATCTTCTACAGCAGCCTCATTAGACCATGCAGAAAAAATTCTTGATGTCTGCAAAGACCAACAACTTGTTTTTAAATACTAATATCTATGGAAATCCAGGAGATAATTAATTCAGATTGAACTTGCCAAGAAAAAAAGATACTAATTAAATAGCTAAGCTTCAACAGTTGCCTGGTTTTCTTAAGAACCCTCCAAACTCGCATTCTGAGAAAGAAGATTGAAGCAGAGATACACAAAGACATGGATAATCAGAAGGTAAAGGACATCATATAAAAAGCTACAACTATAAAATGTATAGCATTTGAGACCAAATCTGACATTGAAATATGCCTAGCAACAAAAATACCCAACTAACACAAAATAGATAACATAACTGAAATGAATAAGCAGCTTACTTGATCATGACTAACAGAAAGCAGATAATTCCCCTCTCTTGCCCAAGAGATGTCTGACACTGATGCAAAGTGACCTGAAGGAACTTTCTGAGGTTTCCAATCATCAAAATCAGTGCCAACGTTTTTCCAGAGATGAAAAGATCCACCATATCCATGAGCTAAAATTGAATTGCCACTTGGGCTCCAGTGACCACCGTAAAACCCCAAAGCACAATGACTCAACTCCCCAACTGTAACCATGTTCATCCATATACCAGTAGTCTTTTCTGGCTGCCATATCATCATTGTCTTGTCCATGGATGCAGATAATATGCTCTGAGGCTGATAACATTCAATGCCATCAATGGATGAGCTTTGAGGAGGTTGCCATTCCACTGAGTACACCCAATCCTCATGTCCAATAAGCAGAGATTCCAGAGATATTTGATAAGAGGATGAACCTGCTAAAAAGATTGGACCTTTTATGTAAGAAGCCAAACTTGTTTCTTCTTTCCTGTTATTAGCATCAGACTCAAGTAAAGCCATCTTCCATATGCGTATTCCTTTGTCTTGAGATGAACTCACAAGAAGACTCGATTTTTCGCCATTTTCATATAAAGGTAATGAGAAATCCAGACTACGAATCCAATCTGTGTGCCCTTTCAGTTCACAGGCATGAACAAACTGGCAATAAATGAACAATTGGACATGAAGGTAATATTTTAGCAAAAATAAAAGGCAAACTAGAAAAGGAATATAAAAGAAATAATGCAGAAGTACACACTTTTCCTGTTCTCTCACCACTGTAAATGTGAATTTTGCTATCCAATCCACCCATGGCTAGAGCCAAGTGTCTGCTGTTTCCAGGCAACTCCAAAAGTGAAAGAGCAACCATAGGTTTTTTACCAACCAGTACAGAGTCCAAGCAAGACAACTGACATTCACCTAAAACATTCAAAGAACAACTATGAGAAATCAAAAGTCAGAAAGAGCAGTAGCGATGGCATGACTAGTTTGCACCATAAGTTCCCAGTTCCACCATTTTTCAATAAAGTCAAACAAAAACGTTATGCAACACTGTCAAAAGTAAATTAGTATTGCGATGATAGAGATAGTATTCATTTAAAGAGAAGATAAAAAAAAAACCTATGTTAATGCCACGTTGCCACATTTTATAAGTATTACAAAAGTAATTTTATTTTTCCGGAAACTAATAAGTTATGTTACTTTCTGTGTGGTACCACCATTTACCGTTAAAAGGGAGAACATATCATTCAGTGAAAATAAATGACTGCTAGTAATAATAGTATCATGTTTACACTATAAATTACATGAATGTTTCTCGTTTACTTGGAATTATAAAAGTTGCACATCCATTGAGCCAACTACTTAGTAGTTAACATAAAGATACCAAAAAGTGAAAACAAATCAACATAATATCCTATAATGATCTAAGGTTGAATATGGTAAGTTCTAAAAGGTTGGGCATGATCATTGAGACAACTAATTTCAAGATCAACATAGGAATCCATGTGTGGACATGCACATGCAAATACATATATCTTGTTGTATGTACAATTTTTTAAAAAGGCCAATTGTCTAGATTACTTCCATTACAAGCCATACAACTTTCACCAGTAGGACTAAAATTCGTAAGCATGATACCTCAAGATAAAATAGTATATCAAAATCAAGCAGAAGAAAAAAATTGTAGAAAAATGCAATAAAGCCTCAACAACATAATAGAAAACCAGTTACCATCTTACAACTATTTCTACCAACACTGTTAGCACCATACAAGGACATCTTAAAGTACTTATACATAGAAATAGGCCGTGGAAGAGATCTTTAGGAATAAATCATGAAGAGATATATAAAGAATGCGTAAATGGATATCAGACAATTAGAAATGTATAGTCAGATGATAATATTGATTGTTGTGGTTGCTATAATATCAATGTCAACCAGCTGCAGATTAAGTAGTATAATATTACTCAAATCCAAGCAACTCACCCCCAGCACTTGACGGAAGTTTTATTTCCCACACACTCACTACACCATCAGAAGAGGAGGATGCAAATATAGCATCTTCCTGAGACAACATAATTGCAGAGATGCATGTAACACCCTTTTTATGTGTTTCTGGTACTTGGAGCACATTCCTCCACTGCCAAAAAAAAAAAAAAAATTGATTATCAACTAACAGAAGATAGTAGAAGTAAAGCACAGCAATGATCTGTGACACCCCCAATTATCATGGTCTGTGATATAAGCATATAATATGTATGTATCATAGATTAATACAACCTTGTTAAATTTGGAAAATTTCTTATAGTTGGTATACATTCACACATAGTATGCATTCAGAAAGTATTAAACAATTTGAATAAAATTATCAAATACTCAAGCAATAAAGGTCACACATAATTCACCATGATATTACAGTTTTTTTTTCTTTGCTTCAGTTGTATAACATGTTTTTCACTAGCCTACAATTATGGCCCTAACCAACCTTTGGAACCTCAATGTGGAACTACTTATTTTTTGCAAAAGAAAGTCAAGTCAAATTTCAACAAGAAATGGTAACAGGAAACTCCTAGATTATGAACATACTTGTGGATCTTTCAATGAAGTCCTGAATGCATTGGAAACAGAAGCTCAAGATGTAGACGGAAATTCAATTGCAAAAGTAAAAGCAAATCGATATACCCTCAAAAGATCATACAAGAACTTTATCTGAAACTCTTCAAGTGAGTACAACTTTACAGACACTAAATCAAAACAAATTATAAGGAATCAACCGCCTTATAGCTCTCTAATTGGCAGATCTCCGCCTTAGAAAGGCTTTGCAATTCCTATCCATCCTCATAGCTATATTGAACGTCATGAAAATCATCACTCAGGTATTGGTCTGCATAACAACATTACAAAAGACATCCACCGTTATGCATTTCTGCAGCTCTATTCAGATAACCTAATGCAGCAACCACCTATCACCTTCTTGCGGGCAAGTAGCAGCCCTGAAGATGAAAATTGTTCTTCTTGAATTATTCTAACTGAAGATGGCTCTTTTAATTGTTAGGAAAAAGCCACTTTCATGGGCTCCTTGCTTCCATCGAACCATCTTCCTATAAAAAGATTTACTGAAACCTTGAAAGAAACTTTAAATCCTAACATCACTTCTCAAGATAAAATTGGAATTACTTTTTATCAAACTGTAACAACAAACCAGAAAGCCCCTTGGAAAAGGCAACCGAAACTCTGCCAACTTGGAAGACTTATTTCAATTCAATTTCACCAATTCAAGAGACAATCTAGAGTTTCAATAGTATAAGACGTATCTCTCAAGTTCATCTACGTATCAAAGTATATCCAGTCAAGTTTCACTTATACTAAAAATAACCAGAACTCAAAAAAGTCAATCTATATATATGCTGCCTTCTTGAGGGCTAGAATTCTATATATGCCAGCCAACATTTCTGCATCCATAATGCTTTTTAGTTACCTTCATTCACCCATTGTATTCTCATTGGAAAAATCATTCCAATAGATAAGAACTTAATTTGGCAGGCTTTTTGAAGCATGATCATAATTAAACCAAATAAAAAATGACTAATTCAACATACTGGCACCTTTATGAGAAAAATAATTTACTTCAGTTCAGTGTCTACTCAGTAGCAAATTCCCTTATTTTCTTGGCATTTGAAAGAATTTCCTCTCAAGCTGATAATAATTAATATATGAATAAATTTGTTTGGCATATGAAGATTAATCTATGATACTTGTCCCTTTATCATAACAGGGACTCATTTAGCAACAATAAACCATAATTCCAGGCAGCTAGTCAAGCAGTAAATATTGATTCATCTAAAACCAAAAATTCCACAACAACAAATCAATTTTGTACAGTCAATCATTGATGATTGATCGTTACCTAACATGTTCCATAACTAAGTCCCATGACTTAAAGAGTGATTACATTAGAATATTCAAAGACAAAAAGGTTAGCAACAAATAATATCATCCCAAAGGTAGTTATAACCAAAAGCTTGGCAAAGTGCATACTCACTACTCAGAGAAAAAAAAAAAAAAACTCCAGAACAAACCTTCTTATCAGCAAGTGAGAGTTCCCACAACAATATTTTCCCATCAGCATCTCCAGATAGGAGATGATGTCTTTCCAAATTCTTAGCTGGAGAAAAAGAAAATAAACATCCTCCATTATATAAACTATAAACAATAAGCATTGGAACATCAACAAATTTAGGTAAACTCATCAGTGCAGTGGAAATACCATTAAAGGATAGAGCAGAAAGATCAATAATCCGAAGCAATCAAAGGACAATTTTTTAGCCCAATTTACATCATGAAAACTTTCCAGCATAAATACGAACAAAGAAAAGTTCCCACTAGTAGAATCACAGGCAAAGATCGAACCTCTAAATGCGAACTTGCTGCTGGGCAACCAATGCGTGCAGTTCACATACGCTGTATGCCCCGGAAGCGTAGTCAGAATTTGCGCAGTCTATCCAAAAGATATTGAGTAAATAAACTAGCATGAATCAAAGTAAATTGAACAGTAAAACGTATTGATAGCAAAACCTTGGGACAGAAAATGGCAACAGCGTTTTGGGCACCAAAAGAAAGCAAATCACAGGCACCCCAAGAGACGTTGTTCACTATTCTGTTGCAAGCTGCTCCAATAAACGCTCTTTGCACTTCCAATGTCATTTTTTCACCACGAAAGGTCATCAATTAGGGATGAGAGAGAGAGAGAGAGAGAGAGAGTTGCAGGAGGAGATGGAGGGAGAGGTTTTAGAAGGTGAGAGAAATGGCGGAGGTCCTACGAAATACGAATAATGTATGGGCTTGAACCCTATGATGGGCTTGGTCTTGTGGGCTGAAATACATATTGGGCTTGGTCTTAGTGGGCCAAAATGCAAATTGTAATTTTTATAAGTTTATAGCCGATTTGGTGCATTGTAATTTTTATTGGAGCCCACATTCTATATATTTAATAATAATTTGCAAAATTTATGTATTGAGACAATAAAACATCAAAGTTTCTTTTTGATATAACACAATACGTGTTTTTTTAAGAATATATCTAATTTAAGTAATTTACGATTCTTTTTCTACATTTAATTTATGGAAATATTTTTATGGATTTCTTTCTAATAGACAATATCGTTCTTACTTATCACGTAATTTCATATTTTTTTAAATTTCAAATTTAGCAAGTATGTTTAGGAGTAGTATCCCACTTATACAATATCCTACAACTCCAACAATTACTTTATTTATTTATTTATTATTTCATTGGAACTTAGGATTTTTTTTCATTTAAACAAAAAATGGATATGAACCCTTTATTAAAGAGTCACAAAGATATAGTTGAAATGTGGGTTTGTTCCGGTTTCAAATTAATTTATATATGTACGATATCTACTCTTTTTTTCTTTATGAGAGTATGATACATACTTTACATAGCTATATATAAAACGTGGGCTATTAAAATTAATAATTTGTATTTTTCTGGTTAAAAATATCTTAAGAGAAATTACAAATCTCTTGTCATAAATTAGTAAGAAAATTAGAACATTTATGGAAATAAAAGGATTGGGAAGCTTATAATATAGTAAATAAGACAATCAGAAAAAAAATTGTATTTCTTCCGGTATAAAAACTCACATGAAATGGAGTCTTTTATAATTTTATATGAAACCGATAATGAATAGGTTAATCCATGTCACTACTCCATATAAACATTTCACAAAAATTGAAAAAATTAAATTTAGGATGACTATATAGAGACAAAAATCATTGGAGCAAATAGAATCATATTTATCTATTTACTAGTATAAGGCCCGTGTAATACACGAGTTCAAATAATTTAATTTAATAAATGAAGTAAAAAAATTATATAGAAAAAATTTATGATTTTGTATCCATCTAAGTTAATATGAAATATAATGTAATTTTAATTAATATATTATTTAATCGTTGAAATAAATATTTCATAATGTGTGTAGATAAATTATATTGTATACATATTAAAAATATTAAATAATTTTTAAATATATTATTTCACAATTACATATTTCTAGTGAAGAAAGAATCTTACATGTATAAAAGGATAGATTGTCACATTTAAAAAAATGTTCATTATGACATAAGTTTTATATATATATATATAGTTTATATTGAAAAAATTATCAATAATTTTATTCAATATTTTAAAATTTTTAATTATATATATTAATATTTATATATATCTAAAAAATATCTATATTTATAAGATAATTTATTTATATAGTAAAAAAAAGTTTATGTGAGAAATAATTGTTCGAGCTTCGTATTAGTGTCATGTGACACTTTGGTCCTTCTTTTATATATAGTTGTGTGTGAATAACATATTCAAATTATTAAATAATTTTTAAATGTATGATTTAGTACATGTATACATTGATAGATTGTCACATTTGAAAAAATTGGTTCATTATAGCATAAGTTTTATTTAGTTTGTATTGAAAAAATTATCAATAAGCTTTTTCGATATTTTAATTTTTTAAATTATACATATAAATATATACAATATATCAATCTTTATATATATTTATAAGATATCTATATTTATAAGATAGTTTATTTAAATAGAAAAAACATTTAATGTGAGAATTAATTGTTCGAGCTTTGTATGAGTATCATGTGACATTTTTTTGTCCTTCTTTTATATATATAGATGTGTGTAAATAAATTATATATATTGTCTACATATTAACAATATTAAATAATACTTAAATATCACTTTAAAAAAAATCTTACATGTATAAAATGATAGATTGTCGCATTTGAAAATTTTGATTAATTTATTATAGAAAAAAATATATATAGGAAAAAGTTTTTTTTAATAGTTTATACATATAAAAAATAATAAATTGTCACATTTAGAAAATTGGTTAATTTATTATATTATGAATTATTTTTTATAGTTTGAGAAAATTATCAATAACCTTTTTTGGTATTTTAATTTTTTACTTATATATGTATATGTTCATATATATGTAAAAGAGAATTATATTTATAAGATAAATTATTTAAATATAAAAAAACAAACATTTAATATTAGAATTAATTGACAAGCTCTATAAGAATGTCATGTGACACTTACAGTTATTATCTATATATATATAAAAGCAGAATATTCTGTCAAAAATAATTTTAATAAATATCTTATTTATTAAATTAACTTTAATAAACATCTTATTTATTAAATATTTCCATTTTAAGAATCATTAATAACTTTCATTTTAAATTTATTAATAAACAAATACATAAATATCAATATTTAAGATATTTAATTTTATATTTATTATATAGAAACTCAAAGAAAAAATAAATAGACAAATTTATTTATATATTTCTATACTATAATAATCGAGGAAAAGTTGGAGATATTTACAGAAGTAACATTTTCCCAACAAAAAGTGTCACTTCAACAATATTTTTATTTTATATATTTTATTATTTAATTCATTCAATTTATAATACAAATATTTTCTTAGCTTATTCTTATTTTATTAATATTAATTAAATTAATTTTTATTGAATAATTTCTTAAATATCATTATATTGTCCAAATAATAATTTCAATAATAAATATTAATTTGTTTAGGGATAATTGACATCATATTTAATATAAATATAACTAAATAAGTTTAACACTATTAAAGATGCGTGTATATACATATATGTATATCTATAATATGTATTTAGTGTAAAATTATATGTCATCCTGAATACTTTTTAAATTAATATTCGTAAGTATCCCGTCAACAAATTATTTTATTTAGAATTTTACTATTTAATCCATTTGATTTAGTAATATAAATATTGTGTTAGTTTATTCTCATTTTATTGATCTTAATTAAATTAATTTTTATTGAACAATTTCTTATATACCAACAATAGATATCCAAACAATAATTTCAATAATAAATATTAATTTGCATGAGGATTATTTATATCATATTTATTATAAATTAATAAATAAATATAACACTGTTAAATGTGTGTATATACATATATGTATATAATATGTATTTAGTCTGAATTATATATCATCCTAAATATTTTTTAAATTATAAATATCTCATAATCAAATAAAATTTTCGTCTTTTACTTTACACTTAGGACTTCGTATATTTTATGTGAGAGTGCACGTTTTGAATTTAGATGGCTCAACTGATTATCTAAATTATATGTTTAGTTTCTAATTATATTGTCATCATCATGATCATGACTACTACATTTTGATTTTGTGTTGAGCTTAAATTGTAATGATCAATGACGTGTTATATCAATTAAATTACGTGATACTTATAATGGAATACTTACCTGTCATCTTCAATGTTAAGCGATATTAATTAAAGAAAAATATAATTCAATTTATTTTGAAATAAATGGTTGAAAATATATAATTGATAGTGCTTGCATCAAGTTCCTACAAAACAATTCTAATTTTATTGTGTATTGTTGCTATATACATACTCACATACATGTATTTATTTTAAATAATTGAATTTAATTTTTAATTCATAATTTTTTTAAGTTTTTTTTTAATATATTTAATTTTAGTGACTGAAGATATTAGTTTGTAACACAGATGATAAAAAAAATGTTTCAACTAGAAATGTTGTGTATAAAAAAGTTTTTAAAAAAACTTGCAAACTTTGTAGGTAAAATATCCAATTTTGATTTGAAGATCATGATTGATACTTTTGTTTTTAGTATGAATCATATATTAGTGAATTGGAGGTGTATAATATCGATATATTGTTGTGAATTGAATTACCTTAAGCAAATTTAGATTTTCATAATTATTAAATATTCAAAAAAAACTTGTGTAAGATGGTCTAGATCTCATAGATAATTTCGGCTAGACGGATCATTTTTCGGCTAGAAAGTTTTGGTTGTAGGTCAACCCGTCTCACGGATCATACACAAGACTCACTCTTAAATATTATACTGTCTTATATGTACTAAAATTACTTACATATATTATTAAATAATTAATATTTATCAATGTTATATCACAGACCGCGCATCGCGTGGGTGTGATACTAGTTTTATATATATAATAAAGATTTATCTCAACAATTTACAATATTCCTTAAAAAAAGTCAAAAAATAAGGTGGGGCCTGGATGACGTGTCATCTATATCCCTTCCCACCCATCCCAAGGAACCTCCTAAAAACACTGAGAATTTTTGCACCACAGGTCCAAAGGTCAAACCAGCACAAATCTAATCTAAAGAGAGAGAACCAAAATTTCTTTATCAAATCTAACATTCCTCAAGCCCAGTGCAATATAATCGATCATGGCGATCGCCCAATCCAACATCAACCCGGCGATTTACCTCGCCGCCGCCACATTTCGCCGCCACCACCGCCTCCACCTCCACCTCTCCCACAACCGCTTCCTCCTCCCATGCGCCGCCACCTTCCGCCGCCTGACGCTCGAATCTGCCAAAGTTAGAGCCTTCTCTACCGACGAGACTCAAACTGCCGATATCCAGAAGCTTCCGAACAAGCCGCCAATATGCACGGCCGACGAGCTCCACTACGTCACCGTTGACAACTCGGACTGGCGACTCGCTCTCTGGCGCTATATTCCGCCGCCGCAGGTACTGTTCTCAAATTATGCGCTTGTATGCGTCGGCAGCGGCGCCGTGTTGATTGTACGAACTCCTGCATGCATTTAATTCGATTTACGATCTCTTATGCTCGCAATAGGCAGATATCATGGTAGATCCCTCTTTTCATTTGATTAATAGTACAGGTGAGCTAGTGTAGATTTTAATTACATTTTGATTGTGAAGATAGTTGAAATTGGAAAATTGTTTGTTGACTTCATAAAAGCTGTGATGTTGTTACTCCAATGGTGTTGCTTTTTGCTTCTTGATAAAATATGTACAAGATGAAGATCATTATTATTATCAGAACGAAATATTAGTAACATCGATTATTCATTTTGAAGCAGGCTGTACGGAGAAATCATCCCCTGCTGCTGTTGTCGGGTGTGGGAACAAATGCCATTGGATATGATCTGTCTCCTGGGGTTAGTTTACACCTAATAGCCTATTCAATACGCGCACATGCAATATCATTGAAAATTGGTTGCTAAGTGTAATACATTATTGATCCTGTGTACATACTTAAAAGGGCAGATTTTAATTCTCATGAATTTATAGTGATTGAATCACTACAATGGCATGTTCTAGCATCGACGTGAACTATAAGCAAATGATGATTTGCTCAATGAGAGAGTTTAAGATAATAAAAATACTGAGAACTTAATTGTATGACTTGACTCTTGACATGAAATTTATACATCCTTTTCTCAGGGGTGTTGATTGACAGTCTTGGGATTGAATTTAATAGTGCACTCCAGCATTTTTTCTATTGCTAGTTTACTACACTTTGTCCTGAAAACGGGATAGAGTATTAATAAAAAGTGCACTTTTCATTTATAGCCACTTTTCGTAGAAAAGGTTATTGTTAGCTACAACTTACAATTCATGCTTTCAAGCCAATATATTTTTCTTGTACATGTTTACCCTTCTTGCCCCATACCTCATACACTGGACCTTGAAAATCGAGGTAGTATCACTCTATCCTGTACCAATAGAACTAGGTCGTTCCATTTACATCAGCCCTTGTCATCCAAATTCAGACCTTACCATCCCATTTCACACAAGAGAACAGACTGTTCCATTTACATCAGATCATACCATACAAAGCCATGTCTTAACATCTTATCCCGTACCACCAAATCAAGAAGGCTTAATTGATAATTATATTTAAAAAAAAAAGGTAAAACTGAATAAAAATCAACTTGTGGCTAACAAAGTTTTTTTTTTTTTGGGCCCACAAGATTATAATTTTGGAGGCTTTTCTCTAAACAAAACCCACTAATGATTGTTTTTCTTTCCCCCCATTAAAACACTCTTGCAGTCTTCATTTGCTCGTCATATGTGTGGCCAAGGATTTGATACCTGGGTACTAGAAGTTCGAGGGGCTGGGTTGAGCACAGAAGGGTCAGATCGTAAAGATGTTGAGAAGTCAGCTCATGCAATATCCAAACAAATGGAAACTGCTGCAGAGAATATGACCAATGGAACTTTGCCTGCCAACCAGCAGTCAACCTTGACCCAGGATACCACAGAAAAACCTGAGACTGCTTTGGTCAATCAAGAACCAACTGTTCTTGCAACAGCATGGGACGAATCAAGACTAGTGACAGAATTGACCGAAACTTTTACTCGCTTATCTGAAAGGCTGTCTGGCTTTCTTAGCGAAGGTCAGTCAAGGATTATATCTGCTAAATTCTTTGATAAAATATCAAAACTCGTGGAGGACTCCTTTATATATGAACGCTTTATTGAAGTAAGGAATAATATTTTAAGTTTACTGGAAACAAGACACAACTCTGGTGTTGCTGGCCAGATTAGGGATCTGAGTCAAAAGATAGTGGATATCATTGAAGAAGGTCAGCGTTCTGTACCGTCTCAACTTTTTGATTTACAAGAGCGTCTGATGGCAACCGTACAAGATTTCGAGAAACAATTGGACTTGATTGTCAAGTATGATTGGGACTTTGATCATTACTTGGAAGAGGATGTTCCTGCTGCGGTGAGGTGACATTTCTCTTTGGGGATAGCCATGCATGTTAGATTTATATTTGTGTAGAAAAGAGTTTGTACTGATTATGACAAGTTACCATATCTCTTTTCACCTGTTTTTATTGTCATTGTTTTTCTTCCTGCTGCATACTTCACAGATGAAATATATAAGGGCCCAAACCAAACCAAAGGATGGACGAATACATGCGATTGGTCATTCCATGGGGGGCATTCTGCTATATGCCATGCTATCGCGATATAGTAAGTTGGATTCCATAAATTACAATATATATGATGTAGGTTGCTTAGTGTTGTAAAAGATTTTGTTTTTCTATAAATACACAAGTAGTTTGAAGCTCAAATTAGAATGTATACTGGTATTCATCCTTCTCTCTACTAGCACACATGTTTTCGATCGATATAACTTTATTGGTGTTTAAAGAAATTTATTATGGTGTTATGCTTCAGGACTAAACTCTAGTCTAGTATCATCCTTCTCCGTTTGTCTTTTTCCCCACCGCTTACTCACTATTGGACTATTAGTAATTTCTCCCGTGATGTACTGTTTGATGGTTGCATGTATTTAATGTCATGCTTTGATCTTATGCTGTAACTTGGGTATATAGATTTAGTATCTGATGATATAAAACCTTATTATCTATATATAGTCACGATCTCTGATGATTTCCTCTCCATAGTTATGTATTAGTTAAGACAGTACTTTGATCTGTGTTATTTTGCAAATATTCATGATCTTTTAATTTTTAAAGGTTCAGAAGGGAGAGATCCTGGATTAGCCGCTATTGTTACATTGGCCTCTTCACTCGACTATACGTCATCGAAATCATCACTCAAGCTGCTTATTCCCCTTGTAAGTAGCAGTTTATCATCAGCTCCTTTAGGTCAAGTGAGAAGTCTTACCTCATTTTAAATTTGTAATGCATGCTTCTGTGCTTCAGGCTGATCCTGCACAGGCTCTCAATGTGCCTGTTGTACCTTTAGGAGCATTACTGTCTGCAGCTTATCCTCTTACCTCCGGTCCACCTTATGTCTTATCATGGTTGAATGAATTGATATCAGCCCAGGATATGATGCACCCGGAGCTGTTAAAGAAGCTTGTTCTAAACAATTTTTGTGAGTCACAATGTCTCCTGTGTTGCGTTGTAGCCTCTCAATTACACATAACAGCTGCATTAATCTTTGGTAAACCCATTGGGGAATTAGTGATGTTACTAGTTCAGAGAATCTGTCCTAGTTGTCGTTGATCTAAAGTTCCCACTTTACATGATAACTGATGACTAGTCAGATATTTTTAGCATAGCTACACTTTTTAGATAACTAAATATCTTGTTCTTCTTTGGATTTGTGAGAGAGATTTACTGAACCCATAGCCTACCTACATCACCGGTCTGGCCTTGCAGCTGTAATTATCTTCTTTATTGTACAAGGGCAACGTCTCAATGAATTTCTTCGACGTCCTTAACTAAGAACTAGTGATACCAAGTAGTAACCACAACCTACTTGACATAGGTTTTCATCACTGATGACAGGTACTATTCCTGCTAAGCTGTTATTGCAGCTGGCCACCGCTTTTCGAGAAGGAGGACTCCGTGATAGAAAGGGTACATTTTTCTACAAAGATCATCTTCATGAGAGCAATGTTCCTGTCTTAGCTCTTGCTGGGGATCGTGACTTGATTTGTCCACCAGAAGCAGTATATGGTTTGTTTCTATCATGTTCCTGCTAACATACTTTACCCAGTCTAAAAATCTTTTGAAATCTTTTGTACTTATTCTTTCAAATATACTGAGCAGAAACAGCCAAGATCATTCCCAAGCACTTGGTCACTTATAAAGTATTTGGAGAACCTGATGGCCCACATTATGCTCATTATGATCTTGTTGGAGGACGATTGGTACATATAATTTTTTATGCTTTTCTTACTTGAATGTTTGGTATCTTTCGCTCAAGTTATTGTCTGAGGCTTGATAGCTCAAACTTAGCTAATGCTTGCAGGCTGTGGAACAAATATACCCCTGTATAATTGAATTCCTAAGCAGTCATGATTTGGATCAACAATCATAGTCGTTGCCTTGGATTTACGTGGTTAAGAGCAACCTTCACATTTCTCTGGCATCATTACCTTATTTTCTTTTTAAAGTTATTGATGATGTCATTGCCAGAGTTTTCCTGATGAGTTTTTCAGACATCCTGGTTTATTTCCCCAATAAGGAAAAAAAGCTTATAATATTCTCATGATTATCTAATTGATACCATTTTTATTATATAGGGATATGTAGACAACTATTTCTTCCCAAGGGATTCTCAAACCTCGAACTAGGGGCAGCTGTGGTTGTGGTTAACTTCAAGTCTGTTATCATATGTTCTTTTCCTTTTAAGTTTGAACACTGTTACGATTTCCGTTTTTCTATGCCAAAAATTGTAAAGTGGAAGGGAGCATGAAGTTTCTGTAAATGATAGACATGATATATACATATTCGAGGCACTGCAACGGGGCACTGTGTGAATATGTTGTGATCTTAGCATTTAGACATGTTTATTGTAACCAATCAAAGATCATTCATGCTTATATGTAAATGAACAATACGTTTTAAGAATATTTTTGTAGATTTTTGAATACTGCAATAGAGAATGTACTAGGACGATGATTCTCTTTCAAATACCAGAATTAGTTTGTCTGCTGTTTGTTAATTAGCAAATTGCATCCAGATTTTTCTGGATTCTTTCACTCGTATACATATAGGTTTTGTATCTTATTTCTGTAACTTTAGAACTCGTTGAACAAACAGGGCTTTATCTTTCTTCTCATGATTTATACATGGTACAAGACTCTTCTCACTCTAAAATTCAAACACAAGATCTGAGTAACTTGTGAATCTTAAATGACTGTTGTTTTGGTCCCTGAATACACACAAATTGCTAGTAATTTGAATCGAATACATTCAAACACGCTCGTTTTCTACAACCCAACATGTGAGCAATGATCGTCATAGAAAGGCAACTCGACATGTGAGCAATGATCGCGATAGAAAGGCGAAACCCGGCATCTTTATTAGGACCTGTCACGCACAGCAGTAGATTTGCACAGGGGACATGCATTCTTCTGTAGGAGCCACTGCTTTATGCATTCTACGTGATGATGGTGTCCACAATCCAGTGTTCTTATATCATCACGACTCCGACATTTTTCCTGCATAAAAAGAACAGACATTATCATCTCTAGCATCAAACTTTGTCTGCAACTAATTAGATCTCTTCAGTAAAGATCATGATCTATGATTGTCTTAAGTACATTCATTAGCAGCTACTTGAGCTTTTGCTGCTACATCTAGACCATCACGATACGATATTTCACCGGACAAAATACCCTATGTGATGTACGATGAAAAATAGGATGGTAAGCTCACTTGACAAATGCTGCATTTCCAATCTTTATGAAGGGGCTTAAGCAATGAAGCAGAATCATGGTTGAAGTTCTTGAATTTTCTTAGACACCTGGATATCTCTTTTTCTTGCAATCCAGTGCCAACATATCCAATCTTGTCACTCAAGTCAAGTAGCTCCTGTTTGCAGAATCAACAGAATTGGTGTAACATTTGGCCCAAATCATAAGTAGTACTAAAAGAGATTGCTTTAATATAAATCAATGGCAAGCACCTCATATGACATATCATCGACATTTAGCCTCCAATCTTGGTATTCGTCGTGTCTGTGGTGGATTCTTCCGGGCAGTAGGGTCTGCCGGGACATCAACATCTGCATTGCTTGGACTAGTTAAACCTTAACCTTATCAAAAAAAGCCAGTTATATGGTCACAATTAACCAACCACAATAAGCAAGAATGTATAGGCTATACCTCTATGATTTCTTCTGCAGAACGATGATTAGTTCTAAAGCCAATATCACCAGATGAAATTGCTGGAAAATCTGAAACAGAGTCATCTTGATTTCTCCTAGCTTCACGTGAATGCTAATGGAACAATAATGAGTTAATATCAATACTAGAAAGCCTTATAAAGCACTGAGTTTAATCAAGATTAGCAACAAAAGTGTAATTTAAAATTGTGAAGAAATAGGATACCTTTCTATGATCAAATCTTGGAGCAGGGTTCCTAGTTACTGGTCCAAAATCAGAAGCAATGCCAATCCCTGGAGGAGTACAACACACATCAGGAACATCAACAACAACATTTGCTGGATTTGGTCGATTGTTTTGAGGATTCCTCTTCTTCTGGTTCTTGTTTCTTGCACCCTTAGCTTCCCACTCAGCTGCTGATCGGATAATCGCCGGTGTCGATACCGGTACTGATGATCCTTTGCATCCAAGCCCCTTGAGTTTGACAAACAAGAACCTCTTTTTCTTGGAATATTGATTACTGGATGAGATTCTTGATTCAGTTGCATGGTTGTAATTGTGCATCATGGAATTTGAATGTGGTTTTGGTTCTGAATTTGAGCCTAGTTTCTGTTGAGTTGGTGGTTTTCTGCATCTTTTCTGCTCATTTTTTGCTTGGGCCATGATTCAATGAAGAATGAGAAGAAAGTGAAGTAGTCTTATTTCTACTATTTGAGTTTGAAAGTTTTTTGAAATAAAGAATGGTTTACAGCACTAAACATTTGAAAAGAATGCTCTTGAGTAGATTGGTATAGAAAAGTGCAAACAAATTGTGTTGTCTATGAAGCAAAAGTACAATTTCGATAGACAAAGTGTGAAAACACGAATAGTTCAGGTGCTTTAGTTCAATTATATAAAAAAAAATCTTGATTTTTGGAGAATAAGATGTGACAAGGAAAAGGGTATATTCTTTATTTCAAAAACTACAGTTGTCAATCTTCTGCAATGTTTTTGTTTTACTATCCATGTTCTTGCTTTCATAATGACAACCCAAAAAAGTTTTGTCCTTCACTTATTAAACATATCTCTCTTCTGTCATCTCTGCTCTGTACCATTGTCCTACTTATTATTATTGTCAAGAGTTTACAGAGCATTGGAATTTATTCTGGAAAATCCAGTGGGGCTCTAACATAAACCAACCTAGCATACAAACACATTGTTGAGTTATCTTGGAATTTGTAATAAGATTAAATTTAGATGCCACCATGTGCTCAGAGTGTATGTGGTACATTAAAAGGGCTTACTGTATTAAAATTATCAAGATTTAGGACTGTGCTTTGTTTCTTTTCTTTTGGTTGCACTCAAATTTGTGTTTTGTTGAGTTTCATTTGCATGTATTTTTTATTTACTTTTTTCACATTATACCATCTTAAATAGATCTTGATTGTAGAAAAAAAGTAATTTTTTTGCAAACAAAGAAAAAAACACAAAATGGGAATTGCAATTTACAATCACCCCATCAAATATGAAGTTCGATAAAAACCAATCTCAAGTTCAATTAGACCTTTATGGCATCCAAGAAATATCCAAGATTGCTCATGAGTATTACTTGGGACCACCTACGATCCTGTTTCACTAGTTTGGCTATATAGTTATAATTTATCTTTTAAAAAAAATCTAATTGCTTTGAAACAATCCGGGGCCCCCTATTAATCAATCATAAATAATTAAGTGTTATTTTTGGTTTGATGATGTCATATTTACTAATACTCATAAAATTTGGTAAATTGATTACAGAATAATACCTTATATAAAAATTAGCTCCTACTTATACATACATGATAAATTGATACACTACCCAAAAAAAAAAAAAAAAAGATAAAATTAATACACGACCAAATCAAAGAGACTCAAAACACCTCCCACATCTCTAAACTGAATACTACCTCCGTCCCATGATTTTTAGCCTACTTTGACCGGCACAGATATTAAGAAAAAACTGTTGACTTTGATTGGATGTGTTATTTTAATATTTTTTAGTGGCAATTTTGTAATTTAAACCAACTTTTTGAGTGCAAAAGTTGTAAAATGAAAGAAATGGAAGGGTAAGACAGTAAAATTTTCTTTGCCATTTTGGGGCTGGCAAATTTAATTGGGACAAACGAAAATGACAAGTAGACTGAAAATAGTGGGACGGAGGGAGTACTAGAAATCTCAAATCACATCAGCAATTGAAGTAGTACTTTATTAGAGGTTATCAAGAAGAGAAATCCTCTTACAAGTAAACAAATTGACATGACCTTTAACATTACCAAAATTATGGAAGCATATTTATAAAAAAAAGACAGTGAAAAACATGAAAATGTTACAAAGACTAGAAGATGGGCCATACAATAAAAATATCGCATCAAATATGGGCCATAATATAAATCCAATAATGGGCTGGCCCATGTGTAAGAAAATTTGAACTACAAATTGGGTAGGGGCCGCGCGAACGCAGGCCCCCTCTGGCACAAATTATGACGTAGGCTCGACCACTTGGGCCGACCTTAGGTGGGCCCCCCTCCTAAGTGCAATGGAGGTGACCAGCCTAGGCCATGGGCCTTATTGATCGCCCATCGACCCCGTCCAGGTAAGTATGGAGCTCGTTGCACATCCTCCCTATTTTATAGTCCTTTTCTCTCTTCAATTTATTTACCTTTATTCGATGTGGGATACTCCTTTTCTTATTTCTGTGTTATATAACTTCTATTTCAATTTCAGTTTGTGGCCTTTAAGAGCCGAGCCTTTTTTGCTTCTAATTGTTTTATCCTTGTGTATAATCGCTTTCATCCTTCTCTAAAAGCTCTTCGTCAATAGATATCCAGCTTGCTGACCCACATGTTATGATTTAATACATCATTGGATTTGAAAATGAAACTCGAAAAGGGGGGTACTCAAAATTTAAGCTTCCATTCTTTCATTACAATTTCATACAAGATAACTCCAGCAGAACAAATTCAATTTAAAAATGCTTCAATTTCACCTTTCAATTGACAGTAATAATTTAAGCATATAAACATACTTCAACTTCATAAGTCAGGGTGACCAAACAAAAACTAAATTGAAACCCAACAAATTAATAATAATTGGACTATGGATTGGTGGGGTGCGCCAGGCCCTTGCAGTAGTGCAACACAAGGGCGACACGCGAAGGCCCAGATAGCAAGCTATCTTAATGGGCCTTCCCCCTCAAGAAATAAATTTAATATCGTGTGGGCCTATGGCCCACATATCAGATATTAAACTGATAAGAACAGATACTACACTTGATCTTAGCCAAAAGGCCGAGAAAGGTATGCTTTATTCAGTACTCTGGTTCCCTTTTTATAACAACTTCTCTATCAACATTATCTTAACCTCTTCGATGTGGGACAACTGTTATAACTCCATCTAAGAATCCAATCCACTTCCCAAACAACTGAACTAAACCCTGTCTGAAATCTTGGACATCAATGCACAACATTTTGTGCAGATTCTGAGACAGGTGTGATATTGTATGAACAAGAAACATGAGCATGTTTGGGTGGTTCAGAGAAGATATATATTTGTAGCGAAATTGGGACGCAAGAATCCAAGCCTACTTTTGGTGTGTCGTTAGAGCCCATCCCTTGTTCTTGTCCTCCTTTGCTAACTCTTTTGAACATCTACATGTTAAGAATGTCAGAATTCATAACTACTACTCAATCATTGATAATGGGATAAAGCCTTTCTTGCTTTTCTTTGTCCCCATTGCTTGTTACCATGTTTAATCCTCTGTCCCGAATGAATGTGAATATATAGAGGCGTTGATCTCTGTGTAGTTGATAACATAAGTCATAAACTTTCCATGGATTCTTCAAGTGCTTCAGGATATCTCCTAAACCATGCAGCTCTGAATCCCGAATACTATATGGGCAAAGAGGATTCTAACATCATCGATTTGGGACTAAGTTTACGCGTTCTGCAGCCTGAGGCCGTCTGTTATTCATCTCCCCATGGTAAGAAGATCACTTACGAGTAGTACTTGTAACTCATCAGATTATGACAATGTGTTATATGTTGTATGAACTTCGTTAAGGATTGATTGAAGTGTGATTTGAGCAGAGAACTACGAGGTTTTGGTGGGATGGAATCAGCTGCATCCAGAGCTGAAAAAGAGTGGCAGTTTGAACACTTCAAAGAGTAAGGAGAGCTATGAGGATGAATCAGAAGGAATTGAGAGCAAACAGCTATGGAAGTATGTGAAAGTCAACATGGATGGGGTGGTTGTTGGTAGAAAAGTTTGCATACTTGATAATATGGACTATTTTACCCTTGCTTTTCAACTTGAAGACATGTTTGGTATGTTCATAGACCTCATGATATTAGTCTCTTATGTCGATCCCCTTTGTGTTAAAAATACGAGTTTTTGATCAGGTAAACAGTTGGTATCCGGTTTAAGGTTGTTTCAAGATGAGTCGCGATTTTCCTTGTATTACAAGGACAAACACGAGCAGTGGAGGACGGTTGGGGACGTCCCATGGAAGTAAGTGATTTATTAAGTTATGAGTTTTTTTTTTCGGTTAATAAATTGATAATATACTCTATGATCGATGATTCTGAACAGGGAGTTTGTGGAGGGCGTAAAGAGGTTGAGAATTGCGTATAAGGATGAAGATCATCGTGTTCCGTCTTCATCGGCATTGTTTGAATCTCTCTGACTTAACATTCTAGAAAATCAGTTTCCAGCTCTAATCTAAACTGTTTCAATGTATTCAGCTTAATTAGATTTAATTCCTAGAATTTGCTTTAGAGAGTCTGAGGTTTCAGACCCTTGTCTATGACAAATCATTGCCTCATTTCTTGCTTCTGTAATGTCTTCTTTCTTAGTGTCTTCAAAAATATAACTTCCCTAGCATATTCAGTTCATAAAATGATGAGTTCACTCAATAATTAAATAATATTGAGTTAGATATTAAAATATCTAGCTAATATATTAGCAGCTAACATATACTAAATCGATTAACAAGACTGAACTTATAGTGTAATATTTGTATAGTGTGATCTTATTAGTCATTTTATTTGTGAATAAAACAATCTCTATCTAACACGTTACAAGATAAATTCAGGCTTGTGACATAACCTATAACTCTCTCTATATATTTGTATTGAATATACAAAATCGCTTAATAACTATTAACATGACTCAATAACAACACTCCATAAAGGGCAAGCTCGTTTTTCTTTTTTTAATCTAAATTTGGATATTCAACTTATATTAAAAGGAATATGGAATTGAACTGATTGGTTAATGATTGTACTTGTAACTGATCATATTCATTCAATCAATTAGAATGATGGTGATTGAGCGGCCGACATGTTGAAACAAAGCTGCAACACATCAATTATGAAATGAGAATATGGTAATAATCCGACATTTTGAATGCCCATTAGACAGCACATGATGCAAGTACAAATTTCATTTGAAATTAACAAGGAAAAGGACACCATATTATTGAAGCTATATATGTACTTTAAATACGAAATATTGCAAATGCTACAAAATTATTTACTCTGCAAAATGCCAATAATTGATACATCAAATATTGAGTGATGGAGGAATGCCTAACATTATCTCAATTTTGAAAATTTCCTTCAATTTGTCCACTCAAAATAATTATTCAAATATTGCATGATTGGCGGATGCCCATGTCGGTAGAAATATTGTAGAAATAGTGAATATAATGGATATTTTATGTAAATTAATTGACCCTTTTACATATTGAATAAATGTCATTTTAATTACATTGTAAATTACATTTTAGTTTCTTTCTGTCTTCATTAATGATTATGATTTTTGGATAGAGATTTTATGAATTAATTACATAAACAAGCTGAGAATTTTCATATAAAAAGAAATGCCTAACAAATGGAATAAAACATAATTAATTTGCATAATCAAAAAGAAGTCCATATAATAATATATACATCGATGAATCGTGGAGGAACGCCTAACATATGTTGAATATTTTCTTCAACTTCATTTTTTCTCAAGAATAAAAAATTTCATCTAATTTGTCCACCTCAGATGACGAAATATTGCAAGATTGACGGGTAACATGAAAATAATACCATTTCACTTATCAATACAAGAAATCTAGATTAATGAATCTCGTTGAGTAATATGTAAATCTTAACACATTTAATTTAATGAGCATGTAAACGTATTGATAATATTATATCGAGTAAATCTTATATGAGACCATCTTACAGATCATTTTATAAATAAATAAGTTTGAATAATGAGTAAAAAAATTCATCTCACGAAAGCTATCAATGAGACAGTTTCTCACAAGTTTTTGTATAAAATACCTGATTTCAATTATATTGTTAACTAAACCATAATCAAAGTCCATTAAGTTAACTGTCCTATGAAAATTGACCAAGTATCCCAACAAGAAGTTTCCATATGCTAAAGTCAAGCACTGGACCAATTTATCGACAATCAATGCTAAAAAAACTGGCCATGACTCTTAAAAGAGGAAAAAAAAAGCTAGGTTTAAATTTTTGAAAAGTCTTTAGGGTATGTTTGGGTAGTCTGGATCTTCTATTACATTTGGTGTAACATCTCGTGTTATATAACATTTAATACGCGCTACATATTAATTAATGATGTCATTGAATACACGTGGCGTGTGGTGATTAATTTGGAATATAAGATGTAACACCAAGTGGAATATAATTTGGGGAAAACTTGACTTTGAAATCCTGTATTTTGTAGTAAAGGTGAATAATGAAAATGTATGTTTGTTTGAAAATTTAGTAGGTTAGGATTATATTGTATATGTCAAATCAAATAGGAAAAAATTGGTTGATATTATATTTTATTGTAAAAAGTTGGGTTGATGTGATATTTTATTATGAAAAAATGTATTTTGTTATGATTGAATGATTAAATATAAATAGTAATGATTATGTTAGGATTTTGTAATCCAAATTTCAATTTGAAAACAAAAATATTTTCGGATTTTGAAATCCAAAATCCTGCCATTGGAAACCCGTTCCAAACATACCCTTAGTGCTTGATTGATCCTTGCATTTCAAAAATAAAATTCAAATAAAAAAATCATATATGCTATTAGTTTTATAAATGAGAGATCAATAAATTAAAGTCGGGAGACGCCCGGCACCGTCCCACACAATGAAGAGTGTCATATAACGAGAAAGTCATAACCACCAAGTGATCATCCATCCTCACTAGACTTACAAGAGACTCTCTCTTCAACTATTCGATCATGAATAAGTGGGCCCTAATTTTTTTTTATATTTAAATTATATTAATTTTTTGTTTTGGATGAAGTATCGAAATATCTTATATTTCTTAAATTATAATACAAATTTCAAGTATGTAGTTAGTATTCGTAAGTTTGATGTCTTTTACTTTGATTTTGATAATTCAATATATGAAACAATTGCACAGTGTTTTATATGTATCATTACTACTAGAACACTTGTAAATGCACAAATAATAACTAGTAAAGCAATTTATTAGTTTTTACCAGTTTCATTCGCATGCAAATTTTGTTTGTAATTTATCATTAGTTTTTAACAGTCTCAATCATGAATTATCAATGACAATCTAATCTTTAAAATGCCACAATTTTTGTCTTTATCATTGCAATAAAATTGTAAATGTGTCATTTGTTTTATAATGAACTGTATATAATTTTTTGTTAAATTCAAATTTTGTTTGTAATTTATCATTAGTTTTTAACAGTCTCAATCATGAATTATCAATGACAATCTAATCTTTAAAATGCCACAATTTTTGTCTTTATCATTGCAATAAAATTGTAAATGTGTCATTTGTTTTATAATGAACTGTATATAATTTTTTGTTAAATTCAAATCACACATATTTCAACTCAAAATTCTAGATTTTTATATAAATGTCTCTTTTTTTAACTAGTAGGCTCATGATGCCAACTGCACTTTGATCATTCACATGCCAAAATTGATATTGGTATGTATAACAAAGCTTGAATATGGACAGGCTGTAATGAAACAAGTATAAGAAGTACAAATGGCACACTCATGATCATGTAACAAACATGTATACTAAAATTTCTGCAGTAAAAGAACAAAGAGAAAGATAAACCTCGTATTAGAACTCCAATATCAATGAGTATAAGTGTGATTATGGCTTTTCAATCATGCGAAAGTCGAACTCTTTCCAATGCGTCGACAACATTCCTCATCGAAGGTCTCCTATCAGGGTTGCCTTGTGTGCATGAGATCGCAATCTTTAAAACACCTATCATCTCTTCATCTTTATCGGCATGATCTTGAACCAAGTATGGATCCAATATGTCTGAAAGTGGTCTCTTCTCTTCAATGCATAACTGCATCCATTGGACATGGTCCATGTCCGAGCTTCCAACATGGATTAATGGGGATTTTGCAGTTATCATTTCCAGTAATATCATACCGTATGAGTATACATCCCATTTTTGGGATGGTTTCGCCCCTTTCAGTGTCTCGGGGGCTTGATAGTAGGAGCTCGATGCCTGCAGAGCCGGGGACCCACCGGCTATGTTAGCCAAGTGGCCAAGGCCAAAATCGGAAATTTTGGGCTCCATATTGTGTCCAAGCAGTATATTGGATGGTTTCAAATCCGCATGAACATATTTCTTGGGACTATACTCGTGCAAATAAATGAGGCCCCTTGCGACTCCTTTCATGATTCTTAGTCGCGTTGACCATGAAAGAGGATCGAATTTAACCTGCCCTGGCTTTCCTGAGAATGGTAGCACACATGAGAAACTCAAGTTAGTGTCAAGTAAACGAATGAAAAGATCACGAGCTCATTCAAGACTACAAGGTTGTGTTTGGATTGCAGGATTTGAAATAGATGAATGTACTACTGTGAATTCAAATTCGTCTTTAAATCCCTTCATTCAAACACAACCTAATGGAAAAGATCGATTTGCTGTGGTGAAACTAACCATGGATTGCTGTATTGAGATTCTCATTCGGCTCAAAGTCATATATCAGCAACTTCTCATCCACAGACCAATAATAAGCTCTAAGAGTTACTACATTTGGATGTCTTAGCTTTCCAATAGCTTCAACTTCTGTCTGGAATTCTTTAAACCTTTGTGAACCTCCTTCACCCAATCTTCTAACAGCCAATGTAAGTCCATCCTCGAGCACGACTCTGTACACAATTCCAATGCCCGTTTTACCAATCACAAACGCAGATGCCTTCAAGAGCTCATCAAGATCAAAAGCCACATGTTCATCCAAATGCACTAGATCGTATTGGTCCCCGTTTTCAGACATAGGCTCAGACTCATCCTTCCTAAAGCATAAATACTCCCTTCTACTCTTACCTCCCTTCTCACCCTTCTTGCCACAAGAGCATATCCTCGAGTAACAGTACGAGAATAACAACCCGATGAGACAAATACCAACGACATCACCCACTACAATGGCAGTTATTGCCCCCTTACTCAGCCCCCTCCGACCACCAGCCTCTCCGCCTTGGGGAGGCTGGTTGTTTGGCAAGTAGGGAAAGGAAGAAGGCGAATTCGCCTCATTAATGGAAGAACAAAGGTTCTTCAGTGGAGGGCCACAGAGACCAGGGTTCCCAATAAAGGCTGTTGGCCCTCTATTAATTAGAGCACCATTTTGTGGAATTGGACCAGATAAGTTATTGTAGGTGAGATCAATGTAAACTTTCTCAGGAAGATTGCCAAAGCTAGGTGGAATTGAATCATTAAACATATTATGAGACAAATCAAAAGTTCCTTGCAAATTAGACAGATAACCCAAGTCATCAGGGATTGAACCCACAAATGCATTGTATGAAAGATCAAGCTTTTCCAACAAAACCAAGTTTTTCCCAAAGCCATCTGGCAAAACACCACTAAAACTATTGTGACTAAGATCAAGATTCCTCAATTTTTTACATTGAACCAATGATGATGGCAATGACCCATTAAATAAATTCTTTGATACATCCATAGTTTGAAGGTATTCAAGATTTCCAACCTCAATTGGCAGAACCCCAGAAAAGGAATTCCCATAAAGAACCAAACTTTGCAACCCTTTAGCTGTAAACAGCTGAGAAGGTAAGCCTCCAAAAAACCTATTATTCCTTAAATTCAGATGTCTAAGCTGAGACAAGGATCCGAGAGGAGAAGAAAGAGAACCATAAAGTTTCTTGTTAGGAATGCTTACAGAAACAACTCTTTGTTCTTTGCATGTAATGCCATTCCAAGAACAAGGGGTTTCATCAGAAGAGTTCCAGTTATTGAGTGACCCTTCTGGGTCTTCTTCGATGGATTGCTTGAATGATAACAGAGCTGTGCCTTCATCGCTCAGACAGCTCACCACAATAACGTTAGTACAACTAGACAAAATTAAGACAAATAAAGTGAACAAAGCTAACATTTCCAAGAAAATCAAGAGTCAAGAAATGTGACCGTTGGAACTGCAGCCAAGGAGAGAGATGACAAGAAAACAAGGCTTCTTTCAGATTACCTTTGTGCTACAGAAAACCAAGTGGCTAGAAAGAGAGAGAATGCCACACTATATGCCTCAGAGAGAGAGAGAGAGAGAGAGAGAGGTGAGTTGTGTATGAAAGCTTTGACAGCAATGGAGTATTGAAAAGAGAAACAGGGAATAAAGTTAAAGTGGATTTGAGCCCAGCAAAGAGAAACCTTGGGAAACTAGATTGGTTTTCACTTTCTAGTGCAAAGATTTATCCAAAAACAGAAAAACCAAAGGAAGATCTTTGTAAGCTTATTTGTGAACACGAAATTACACTGTACCGTTGATGAATTCATGTCTCTATCAACCGGTTTACTACTGAAAGATGAAAAATAAATAAATAAAGGGTAATTCTATACACACCCCATCAATACTAAACACACCCCATTCATACACACATTTTTAAAATAAAAAAAAAAAAAGAATGTGTGTATAGATGGGGTGTGTTTAGTATTTGATGGGGTGTGTATAGAATTACCCATAAATAAAATACAGTAGGTTTTTTCTATTACAAAACAATATTTTGATAATTGGACAAAAAATTGTGAATGCAAAATTAGGTCTTGTATAATGACATAAAAGACCTTAAATTTCATTTTAATTGTTTTTCATTATAAACATTCCAAATCAAAACATTGTTTTAAATGTCCCTTACAAATCTTCAAATCAGACATTTGGTCAAAGATTATTTCAATATGGAAGGTTCACATTTAATTGACAAAGTGTTCTGACTCAACATTTTCAAAGACAAAAATGAGCAATGATTAATTTTTTTTAGTATTTCTAGTAGACATATATAGATAATATAATTTAAGCAAATTATGCATTAAAAATGATATTTTCTGAGATTGATTGAGAATTTTGTTGATATGATTTCTTAAAATTATGTTCTGTTACCAAATGAGTTAGCTGAACTAAGATTGACTTTCTCATCATGAACTTTTAGATAATCTAATAAAAGAAGAAAACCCATTGGTAAATATACATTCATAAATTTCAAAACATTGTAATCATCAATGTATTATTATTCCAAATTATATTCAAAATACATTAACTATATATCTATTACCTATATAAAAATATGAATATTTCTTACAAAATATGGATTGCCTATTTTATCCTTATTAAAGATTTTATTTAAGGTTATAATAGTAATTTATGATTTTCATATTTAAATAATTTTACAAAAGAATTCTAAACCAAAATCATATAGAGTTCTATTATGAGTATGACTCTTACTATACATTTTGTTTGAATTTAATTTAATTTAGTATAGATTGTATATCCTTGTAAAAAAATTATTATTTAAGGTTAATAGTATTATAATATTTTTGATTTAAATAATTCATCCTCAACATGCAACGCATGTGCTGATACTCGTGTGTATATATATATATATATATATCTTCCTCTTTCTCATGCATCATGAGTGACATATAATGATATATTCATGCTTCAAAAAGTTTTGCAATGGGGGGCGCGCTTCAACTATTATTTAATTTCATATTTTATATGCTCATATGTTAATAAAGTACTACAGTTCATTGTGTTTCCAACTTAGAAGAATGCTCATAATTGCAAGCTAACGTTAACAATCCGCTGTTATTGCTTCTTAATTTATTGTATTTGAACAAAAAGTACTATATACACATACCTAAGAGTATTCTATATGCATATCTAAAGACTTGGTAATTTTTTTTAGAGAGTAATTAAAATTTATCCCGTAAACGTCCAACGTTCAAACTTTATTTTACGGATGAGATTGTTCCCACTCCAAAATTTATTAAACACGTTCCATTTTCAAAAAATAAAAAATGTATAAAGATACAATATTTGAAGCATATTTAGTACTTTTGGGATGTGTACAACCTACCTCATTCTATTTTTTATACTATTGAGTTATGATTACCTACAACACAAATTAAGTTTTTGTTTTTTTATCATTTTGGCCTAACTTAGTGTCCATTTGTGACATGTTATCATTCCGGCCTAACTTAGTGTCCATTTGGCTAAGTCGAAACAGATTTAATTATATTTCAAATTTTACTGAACGGATTCCATTAACTAGATTTATTTTGATGAAGAATTTTACATTATTTAAGATCACCACTTCATCAACCCAAATCTTTTCTCCCAAAATAGTATTCATGAGACGTCACTCATGAGATTGAGAAACAGGTTCAAAGTTCGAGTCCATTTTCTAATTGGGCCGGCCCAAAAATCTGAAGAAGACTTTGATTAACCCATGATAACAACTAACTTTACAAAAAAAAGGCCGGCCCACCAAGTAAAACAATACATTGAACACGAACGACGTCGTATCACGCACGTTGGCTGACAAACCAGGCTGAGATTCGTTCCTGCAATCAAACGGCCTAAAATGGACGCTTCTGCACGAGCTATGGTGGAAGCCATCCACGCTAGTCCCACTCATGCCGTGCTCTATCTATCCGGCGGCGCCTCTCAGGTACCTGAAGGATAATCAAAATTGTATCGGTAATTGCGTTTGTATGTTCCTCGTACTTTTGCGCGCACACTGTTTGCTGAAATGTCTAAATGAAGTAACTAACGGAAACTGGACAGGCACTTGGGTGGTTGATGTCTGTGCCGGGAGCTACAAACACTGTCCTAGAAACAGTCGTGCCTTATTCTAGAATGTCCATGATCCAGTTACTCGCCAAGGTCGTAAAGTTTTGTTTTATACTTGTTGTACTTTGAAATTCGTAACTGAAATTTGAATGAATCTTCATCTTCTGCTGGTAAATAGTTTTGTTACTTGATGAAAAAATTTAGGTTCCATCACAATTTGCTAGTCGGGAAACTGCTGAGGATTTGGCCTTGATGGCATTTAATAGAGCTCTAAAGCTTTCTCAACCAGGTTGTTTTTCTGTTTAATTTTTCTTGAAATTGTTATCTTAATTTTGCCTTTCAATATATTCTCTTGTAATTTTACAGATTCTCTGATATTATAATGTTTTTTGTTTTGAGTATGCTTCCCAGTTCTTGGTAGTGACTGATGGTTTGTATTGAAATTGCTTTCTCTTCATTTCATTACTTTTAATTTTGGTCTTATATTCTAGTCTTCGATTGAATACAGGCTTCCCAGCTCTTGGTGTGGGTTTCACTGGTTCTTTGGCCAGCACACGTCCCAAGCTTGGGGATCATAGGTAAATATTAATTTATTCACTCAACATCTTCAAGTTATATATGTCATACGTGTTTGCATAGCTCTCCGTGATTGTAAGGTGCTGTAATGGTAAATTACCTCATCATCTTTCTGTCTCTTGAAAGTACGTGTTAATAGCCTCATCATCCATCTCCTAAGGTACATGATTGTGTATATTTTCATTAGTCAATGCATTGTCCTGATTGTTGGTTCTCATTATATAAAGCCTTATAGTTTTGTAGTTCACATTCGGTTTATCTCTAAATTTGTTTCTACATTTTTCTGCATAGAGATTTTTGCCACGTAGCTTCTAGTTAATAATTTGTGGTTCTTGACAGCCATGCTGGCGATTTATATGTCTTAGACTTGTAAATAAGCATCAATCTTCTAATAACCTAGATGCCAGATCATAATAACTATGATTGTTAAACAGCCCTATTTTTTAAAATGATAGCTAATTCTATCCTCCATGCTATTTCATCTTTTCTTATGCTATTTGTTTGTGTTAGAAATGGTCTTATGAACATAATTTATTCAGGTTTCATGTATCAACAAGGACATGTGACCATCTTCGGTCATCTACTGTTACATTGTCAAAGGTGTCGTGTTTCCTCCAAACTTTTTAACATAATTCTGTGATTTCTGAGTGAAATACTGAGATTGTCTTATGTACCCAAATCATTTTAGGGTCTGAGAACTCGCGAACAAGAAGATAGCGTTTCAAGCCAGTTTGTATTGAAGGTAATGTATATTTGTTGTTCTTTTGAGCTTTTAAATATGCATCTGATTTCATTATTTTGGTATATTGAAGAAATATTGGATCTCAATTGTGTAATCAATATTAAAAGTGTGGACATAAAAAGATTTTGGATGAATGCATAACTGTCATCTGAAACCCTCATGGTCTTACTTCTCTTGGCTTAAAACTGCTTTTTAAAGCAAAAATAATGCTTCAGTAAACACTCAAAATTGCATTTTGGTAGCTAAATGTCAAGAATCACTACAAACTTAGCTTTTTCAAACACCCAGACTTGTTGTTCAATTGTTGAACAGATCTATAACTTTTTGGTACTTTTCTTCGGATTGTAATGGTAAATCTTACACATGATGTTGGCCCAAGAAAGACTAATATTCGTTGGAAATTCATTGGATGAGGAAACATCTTCAATTTATGTGGGTGTCAGAGTGGTGGCACATGAGATTTGTGTCTATTGCCGAAGTTGATTTTGTTTATTAGTTTTAAGTTTTTTTTTTCCAGAAAATTTTGGATCCTTTGTCTACTCTTTCACTTTAAATATATTTATATGTAAACATAATTGAGAACATGTGTCTTGACTTAACATGATGCGAGGTTGGATCCATATATCCAACCTAATAGTGGAACAAAGACTTAGGTTTTTTTGTTATTGTTGTCTACTTTATTTGTTTTCATGCTTAAAATTGTTTGAAAAGCGTGTTATATTTTATTTGTTCATCATCTTGTTGTATCATGTTTCCCAATTAATTAGTGGCTTGTGGAACTTTAATCGTAGCAAATAACATAATCCTTTTCCTATTTAGACGTCCTTGATTTTGCATAAAGTTTTACCTCAAAATTCTTTGATGTCATTTAAAATTAGATGCCCATTTCCGAGATTCCATGCAAAATGACATGTAACCTTCATGGTATGTTTGTAGGCAATAGCATTTGCTTGCAAGGTTCCGACGACATTTGTTTCTGAGTTAACTGATTCTGAAGTTCCTGATGAATTTGAAATGCAATTTGATGAAGATCAGCAGTTGGTGCAACTCATCAGCGGTCATATTTGCTTTAAGGTTTACCCCTTTTTACGTGGTATGGTTTGAGCTATATGCAAAGTCAAGACCACACAATTTATGGTTTCTTTGTTGTTCATTGTGAAGGGAATGTTGTGCAGATATTTATAAGGCAGAAAGGAAGATAATTCTCTCTGGATCCTTTAATCCCTTGCATGATGGCCACCTAAAGCTCTTAGAAGTTGCTGTGAGGTATGTTCATCTTTTCATGAAAGCCTTGATATTTTGTGATGAGCCTTTGATTTGAATAAGTATTCTCTTTGTTGCATGACTTCTAAGGTGTGAATTACATTTCTGGACTTTCTGCAAATTGGTATTGCACTGCTTCAACCTTGTTCCAGAAACTTACAAATACTTTAAAGACATTAATGTGCAGATATATTATCTGTGTTGCTCAGTTTTGCACTTGGCTTTTATCATCAATATTCTGAACATGCCCCTAACCGCTTGATTTCTATTGATGTTCTGCAGTTTTTACTCTGACTATATTAGGAATACTTTCAATGCTATTTTCTTGGGTTATCCTTTGCATGTTGTGCATATATATGCATCTATATATAATAATATATGCTCATTCTTTTGGTCTCTCTCTCTAAACATTGTCAATAACTTAATCGAGCAGTCTCTTTCTTGTTGTATTGTTAATGATTTTTATCATTACTTTCTGGTGGTTGTGGCTTATAATATATGTTACTCCATTATTTGATTGAAACTGTATTTTTTTTTTCTCTGTAAGCTTCTTGGGTTTTTTTAAACCTTTTCTGGTTACCTACTCTAACAATGAAAAATAGAATAATCAGTTGATGTGTAGAAGAATATTTGAGTATCTAAATACATTCAATGATATTGACATTTTTGGTTTCTGTACTATTGATATGCTAATATCCTGGTGACTATCTTACGCAGCATTCTTGGTGAAGGATATCCATGCTTTGAGTTGTCAGCGGTGAATGCAGACAAACCTCCATTGACTGTGTCTCAAATCAAACAACGTATTACACAATTTGAAAAAGTTGGTAAAGTTCTACTCATGACTTTCAGTACTTGCAACTATGACATCAAGTGTAGCTTTGCTGGTCCACAGGTTCATTTGTTATTCATGGTGATTAAACTGTGGTCATACTGGCACAAGATGTGGTGTTATATGTTGCAATCTTATATTCAGATGGTCTATACCTTGTTTTTCAAATCATTGATTATGCATCTTTACTATACTGGTATCTTGAATAATTTTGTGAATGTGGTTACAGTTTGCAAATGTCACAATCTTGCTTTGGCAAGAACAGATTACAGGCATCTGGGCTACCACCAGCCCATGCTTTTTTCAATCATATATCTTAAGATATGTTGCATCACATCATTGTTGTGCCAGATGACTTTATTGCCATTTTTTCCGTTCCCATCACATCATTGTTGCATCCATCACTCTTCTTGTTAGTAGAATGCCCATTGCTTTGTAATCCATGACTTCATTTAATAATGCATATTTTTGAGAAGTATATAAATGTTACAACTCAGCGAGATCACTATAGATCTGAATGAGCTGTTATTGGTCTCCGACTCTCCGCCTTTCAACTGCAGGGCAGACCGTCATAATTTCCAACCAGCCATATTTTTACAAGAAAGCTGAACTTTTTCCTGGCAGTGCTTTTGTGATTGGAGTTGACACTGCAGCTAGGCTTATAAATGTAAGAGAAGTTATCATTACATCCTAGTTTCAGTGCGCCTTTAATTAATTCCGTATCTGGTGGTGAGGCAAATGTTGCTCTCGACCATTCTATTTCTGCCATTCTCTGATTCTCATACTTGCTATCTTGCAGCATTTTAATCTGTAAATGTACATAACATGTTTATCTTTTTTTAAAATTTATGAAACTAACATGATGGAAGAATACATAACGAAATGTTCAACCAATATGATTTCCTGCTTTGCTTTAGTTCATGCACGTAAATCATTATAATCATGAAATTTTGCTTAGAAGATACTCAAATCCGGAAGGAATGCACGTATATCTTTTTAGAAACAAAAAAAAGAAATCAGAGATGATATAAGTTTATCTCAACCTAACTAGCAATTCATGGAACTCAATTCAAATCCTTTTCCTGATTGCATGGCTTAAGCTTTGTTTCTTTTGACAGCCAAAGTATTACAGCGGCGACTATGGAAGAATGCTGGAAGTTCTCTTAGGATGCAAGAACACAGGCTGTGTATTCCTTGTTGGTGGTCGAAACATAGATGGCGATTTCAAGGTTTGTCCTCAAATCTTTATATTTGCACTCACTAATTAGTTCTTATATACATTTTAAAGTTAATTGCATGTTCTCTGTAGGTTCTTGATGATTACGTCATTCCTGATGAGCTAAAGGACATGTTTATCCCTATACCAGTAGAGAAGTTCCGTATGGACATTTCATCGACTGAAATCAGAATTAGGCAAGGACTCCTTTAATTCACTTCTATTGTTCATTCATTCA
Organism: Scutellaria baicalensis; assembly: GCA_005771605.1. Classification (NCBI taxonomy): domain Eukaryota; kingdom Viridiplantae; phylum Streptophyta; class Magnoliopsida; order Lamiales; family Lamiaceae; genus Scutellaria; species Scutellaria baicalensis. The sequence goes on from CM016721.1 coordinate 46,370,347, forward strand.
TAAAACACTGTGATTACGCATGCCAATAACTTCACCCTTGGCTGAAAAGACCTCGTCAGATTCAATGGCGACAAGGAAACGAGAGAAATAGACAGGTGTTACGTGTGTGCAATTCATGAAACTGAATTGTGGTGTAGATTGTAGAAAGGTGTAAGTCTATGTTTGGTTGTCATTCACCAAAACAATCACTTTCGACGTTCTTTTACCTAAAACACGATTTATTTTTTTCTGGGAATTCTATGTTGAATCTGCGTTCCTTGATTTGGTGTACTTGTTAGGAAATGTGATAGTTGCGAGGCAAGTGTGAGTTTGGTATGGTATGAATGTAATTGATAATGATGTTATACCTTCCTTATTAATATGTGTCAAAAGCAGCAGACAATGGATCTGGTTCTACTTTGCTTTAACTCCCAATACTATCTTCTTTGCTTTTCGTATTAAAGTAACCTACCTTTGATTCAGTTCTGTTTTGGATTTTCTGAGTATTGAATTTGGTATTTCAATAACACAAAACTTGTGTGAAAGTGAAACATTGTACGTATTATTTCCATGGAACAAATCTTTTTTACTTACTAACTCAACCTATCTCCACAAATTTATATGTGAATTATGAAGTGTGTGTTGTGGGGTAACCTGTTTCATATAACATGACTTGTGAGACGATCACATAAGATTTAAGTCTTAAAAAGTCGGTTGTGTTTTATAATAACTATTGAGTAAAACAAACAGGCCTGATCATTCAAACATCTCATAACTGTTTTTTTCTCCTTCAAGTTAAAAAATGTCCACTCTTTACATTAAATTATTATAAAAAAACTAGTTATAAAAAAATCATCAATTCTAATTTCTACCTTCTTCACAATGAACTTATACTAAGTCCATCTAAAATAAATGATCAAAATTTAAAATTTTTGGGGATGAACTATTGGTTTAAATTTCCATACATTAGATGCAGCATTTCTTCAAGAGTAGTGACATAATTGAGATTAGAAAACATTATTATTTAAAATAAAATTAGTGGAATACAGTAATAAATTACATGGAATAAATTACAGAGCCTTTGGTTTAGAGTGGCACGTGTCTCTACATCCTTCACGTGTACCAAAACTGCCCAATCGCAATCAAAACCTCCACAACTGACAATTTATCCAAAAAAAAAAAAAAAAGGCTATAAAACATATTCAACGAACTCCGGCGATCCACGTCATCCGCCGCAGGCGGAACCACAAGCCGCCCCGCAAGCTGCGCCGCCGTAGGTATCAGTATGCGAGGCGGCGGAAACCTTTTCTCCTGAGGCGCCGCCCGCGCAGGACAACACGATGGCTGTGATCAGAAGGAGGCTGAGCAAAGCCGCCCACACCGCCACCACTGCTCCGGTTCCAATTCCGTCGGCGGCGCTTCCATCCCAGCTGTCTGCACCTTTCCATTGCCTCACCATCTAAACACAGTAAGTGCTAAACTGATTAATTCTTCGCAGCCTTTGTGTGTTGATAATTACTCAGCCGCCAGCAACCTCTCTCTCTCTCTCCTCTCTCTCTCTCTCTCTCTCTCCTGTGTGTGTGTGAAATAGTAGGTGTATGGATTAGTGATGGAGGCAATAAATAATGGGAAAGTGAAGAGGCGATTAAGATTGGATGACAATTCGACAAGTGGTCAAAAGTATGGACAAAACTTATATATCACTTGGATAATCCCAGGACACAGATTTAGGTGTTATACATATGTTCTTTAAATATTATATATATTTTATAGATGTTATGTTTATTGATGTTATACATATATTCTACAGGTATTATATATATATATAAGAGCAAACATATGATAACTGTAGAGTATATATATAACACTATATAATATGTTAAGTTGAGGACACCGTGTCCGAGTCACACAAGTGTCACTCCAAAAAGTATACCACTTTCTAACTTAATTATGTATTTAAATACTTTGTCAACGTCCATGCTAAATCTTCATTAATTTTTAATTACCCTACATTTACTATATTAAAATATAACTATGCCTTGACTTTAATTCAATATTTATATAGCCACATAAACATATTATTTGAAACTTACACAAGGATCGTTTCTTTGCTAGATAGTAGGCTTTAGGAAAGATATTTTTTCCTAGGTTTATTAGGATATTATTTTCTACCATAAAAAGAATATTCCATCATTTAATCAGATAGTTTTCTTTTTTTTTTTACCACAAAATTCTTAATTGTTAAATTTACGGAGAGATGAAGAACCTCAAACGAACGTAGGTCCTTTAAGAATAAGATGTAAATTGTGGGGATTTGTGTTGTCTGAAGATATCTCCCCACATCACCACAACTTTTACCAACTCGAATATGTTCTTGTAGACCAAATTCAATTTTGTTAATAAGACATAAATGAGAACATGAATGTCAACACATTAATATAAAAAACAACAAAACTCGCGTGCAACCGTCGCACATGCGACGGAATTCCAGGTCACATACTTATAGCTGAAAAAGACATACTTATGAGTGTAAAAGACATACTTTTAAAACTCATGTTTATACCTGTAAAAATATACTTATAAAACACATACTTATAGCTGAAAAACATATACTTATACCTATAAAAGACATACTTGAATTTGGTCGCATGTGAGACAGTCTCACAAGAGACCAACTCTATAAAAAAAAAAACTGAAATGAAACTATTACATCAAGATCAGCATATATACTTGATGTTTCTATAACATAAAAGTCACATATATATATATATATATATATAACATAAAGATCAACACCTAAAATGAAAATAAAAAACACACTGTTCCAAACCGATCCGAACCAATCCAAATTATACATTGCACTAAGTATATAGGAGAGTCATTCTTTATTTAATCATATATAAAGATTGGAGCTCTCAGCCATGGAGCTTAGCATAAGTTAGCAGTTAGAATCTGTTGACAAAACATGATGGAAAATAAGGATTAATCCAATAATGTTTTTTCAAAAGCTCAAAGCTATAGCTTTTCTGACTGCAATAAATATGATAGAATAGTAGTAAAGTTTGTCCATTTTCAAGTTTGAGCCTAACTACTGTTGACAATTTCCACTAAAGAGAGGTGTGTGTCTCTGTGTGTGCTTTACTTTTAATTCACTCCTTTGGCCTAACTACTATTCATTTTTATTCTCTTTTCTACTCTCTCAACTTTTCTTCCTATCTTATTTGTCATTTATTTAAATTATACAACTCAAATAATGTCTTGACAATTAATAAAATATATAATATGTTGGTTGAAAATTCACTGATTGGTCCAAATTGGATAAATTTAAAACCAAAATTTGTAAGTCGAAGTATCAAATTACTTTTCCCTCTGATTGATAAGTTTTAACCGATCGAATCAATTAAGTTTTCTATTCATAATTTTGAAAATGAAAGAGAATTGATTATTGTTCCTTCCTCGTTTTGTTTTAATATTAATATCTTCTTTCAATAGACTATGTCTTTTGATGTTGTACACGTGTGGGATATTTTGCATTTTGAAAATGGTTCAAGTAGTTAGGACAATGAAAAAGATCCAATTAATTGATCACTTAAAAAATGACCGAATAGTCAAGAAAATCAAAAAAAAAAAAAAATTGATCAAGTAATTGTAATTTTAGTCAAAATTAAGTGATATATATCATACATGACAAAGACGTGGATAAGAAATCTAAGTAAATTAATGGAGTATTTTATGTCAATATTGTGTAACCGATGTCATATAAGTGTCAACATTTACCTCCTAATTCCGATTAAAATTGAAATTTAGCTAAAACCCTAACTGATTCGATGAAACATGACTAAATTGACAACTTTTAAAACTTAACAAGCCTTAAAAAGTTTGAATGTGGTTTGTGATGTTAGATATAACAAAGTGATGCCTGCTGAGAAAGAACATTGAGACAGGATTGATGGTTATTAAGACCATAATTGTGCTGTAATTCATATATATATAGTACCTATATAAAAGTATGAATATTTCTTACAAAATATGGATTGTCTGATATATCCTTAATAATGATTTTATTTAAGGTTATAATAGTAATTTATTATTTTCATATTTTAATAATGTTACGTTGGATTTCTAAATCAAAATCATATAAAATTTTATTATGATTAGGACTCCATTATATTAGGACTAATTTACTATAAATAAAAAATTCTGATTTTATTCAATTTAAATATAGATTGTATATCTTTATAAAAAATTATTATTTAATGTTTATAATAATATACTACCTCCGTCCCATGATTTTTAGCCTACTTTGACCGGCACAAATATTAAGAAATAACTGTTGACTTTGATTGGATGTGTTATTTTAATATTTTTGAGTGACAATTTTGTAATTTAAACCAACTTTTTGAGTGCAAAAGTTGTAAAATGAAAGAAATGGAGGGGTAAGAGAGTAAAATTTTCTTTGCCATTTTGGGGCTGACAGATTTAACTGGGACAAACGAAAATGGCAAGTAGGCTGAAAATAGTGGGACGGAGGGAGTAATATTTTTAATTTAAAAAATTCATCTTCCAAGTGCGACGCACTCGTGTATATATATATATATATATATATATATATACCATCAAAACATGAATGAAATTGTGAATAGAAGATTCGAAGATGGGTATGTTAAAGAGGATAATCTAAGATAAAAGTTGAGATTCTGATGCCACTTTGCCTCAATTTCTTGAATGGGTTCTTTGCTCTCTCTCTCTCTCAAAGATAGAGGCCCAATTAGAACAAATAACTGGGCTGGGCTATCCTTGCCCGGCCCAAATTGATAACCGTATCCCACAGCCCAAACCCAACGGGTTAGATGATTTGGATGAAAGCTATTTTATCATTTTATATGTTTTCACTAAATTTTATTATACCTGAACAATGGGTAAAATACATATATAATGAAAAAGGGGAGAAGCTTAAAATTATTAGTAATTTTATAATAATAATAATAATAAGAATCAATAACATATATATAATAAAAAAAAAATTCTTCATTTTATTTCTTGCTGAAATCGCAAAGTCGGAGCCATATATATAAATCCAAAAATATAACGTTTTATTATTTTTATAAAAAAGAATTAAAATTTGAACAGTCAAAGGGGCCGCTTTTGACTTGAAGACCGATAATGATTTTTTTTACTTTCGACAGATTAAAGAGATTTGCCGCTCATCATTTTTATCATTACACATTCATTGTAATTGAGAAAATTACTTTCAACATTTTCAATTAAATAATCTATAATTACTCTTAAAAACACAATATTGTAACATTTTTCTTTTGAAACTAAATCAATTCTTGACTATTTAGTGATATATATTATCAAGGATCTCCTTGAAAATTCACCGTAAGTTATTTTTTGATTTAGGAAAATATTATAATCTCATCCAAAAAAAAAAGTGTTACAAAGAATACTCTATTACATGACAATTCAAAAATAAATATAGTTAAAACAAATCTATGAACGTTACATGTGTCTTTTTTATCCATTTCTCATATCTACGCTAATTTTTCTCTTCTTTTCATTGCATGTCATAATCAACAACCTATTGGCAAGCATGAGAAAGAAATATGGTTATAAGATTAATAATTATACATATATATTTAACTTAATTAATTAATCTTATACAAAAAATTGAACCTTCATAGTTCCAAGTCTTTGTAATTCCTTAAACCTCAAACTTTCTACCCTTTCTTTGGTGTTCTTAAGAACTATGAGTATGAGGCCCATATGATATTTGGGACTATTTATTAATATCTTAGAATTCTAGGAGAGTTTGAAAATCCTTACTTTCAGAAATTCGTATTCCATATAGACAATGATGTGTGATATGAGATAAAATATATTACAACCATTATAATAACCATTATAACATAAAAGGCTCAAAATAATTGGACCGAACTAAATTAAACTCCAACTAATCTTAACTACATCAACTCTTGATCGCGAACATCATTTTCCTAATTACTGAAGCAATAAATCAACAATAATCGATATATATCAACCAGAACATTTATAGTTTTAAATACTTTTGACACACATATATGTATATATATAAACAATTTGATCCCAAAAACACATTAAAACAAGAATGATTGTAGGAGGATTGGGTTCTTACCAAATTGAAAAAGTAGAAACAAAAGGAAAAGGAAAGTGGCACATTAATTCATATGGTTAGGTATGATTAGAAGGAGAGGCGCATGCAATTTTATATCAAATCCAATCACCGAAAACAAGTTATAAAGAATTATAAGCCCTTTTTTTTATTCTTGTTTGGGTCCCTTTACTCATTATTATTATCATTGCATCTCATCATTTTTCAAATCAAACCTTTCTTTTCCATCATTATGATCATATTATATTAGCAATAAATTAGTTCATTAAAGAATTGTGTATAATATCACACACTTATTATGATCTTGTGTAAATAAAAAATGAATTTATATCTAATAGGGTATTACCATGATCATGTGTATTATTTAAAAGATTTGGCATGATTATGTAACATATTATGTTAACTTCGGGCTTTGTAAAGTTATGCCTCACAAGATTCACTTCAATAAATAGTACTTTGTATTGTATTTTAATACATATTCGATTCATATTAATGAATCTTGAAATAAATAGTAGATTTTTGTATTGAAAGGAATCTAACTGTATTATGCCATTGAAGATCTTATCAAGATATGAATCCATGATTAGGACATGTAAATAGAATATCTCTCACTCCCTTTTCCGTGTCATGAAATATTACAAAAACTCATGTGAGACGGTCTTATTAATAATTTTCGTGAGACGGATCATTAGTACCCATGAATTGAATGTATTTCAACGAATCCTAATATGTTGTTAAATGTGGGTTATGGATTGACTCGTTTTGTATAACAAGATTCGTGAGACGATCTTACGTTAGACCTACTCATCAAAAATATGTTTTGTAAATAACATTTCATTTGCTTATTACTTTTTTTTTTTAAAAAAAAGTATAGTGCTAGTGATCGGTTCAGCTCTGCTCATCACAATCTACACCTTATAAAAGTGGAATAACACTTGAGCTGTAATGCTAGTGGTAACTAATTTGATTGGTTGATTAATAAAATTGTAGGCCAAATGAATTAATCTGATCACCAATTTGATTACATAAAAAAAGGTATTAATACAATTAAATGATCAAAACAATGCACTATTCATTTGATATGGTTGAAAGTTGACCTACATTTGTTACATCTTTTTAAAAGAAATGCAAAATACTAAAAAAATAAATAAATCTTGTCATATGAGTTCTCTAGTACATATAAGCAGTCACCTATTTTAGAGACTAAATTATTTCTAGGATTATTCATTCTCAATAATTTTATCAGCATATTAAAAAAATTAATAAACTGGATTTATCAATTTATTTTAAAATTTAAAAAGAAAAGGGTAGGTTTTTCAATGATTAATCCATCTCACGCAGATGATGCTTTCTCATCATTTACAAGCGTGACATCCCATTCCTCTACAAACTCTCCACATTATCACTTTATGCTCATTAATATATTCAATTCAACTATTCTTTTTCCTTTTTAGATGTATTTTTTTTTTTTCCAAATATATGATTTCATAATCAAGAAAATCTCAACTTATAAAACAATGTGAAAATAATAAAAAGAAAAAATTGTCATAATACCAATGGTCAAATCACACGACATTATCAGTATGCAACGATCCAAATCTCATCTCTAGTTTAAATCCTATGTTTTACTTTAGTATTGACTTTCATGTAGTATTTTTTTTCCAATCTACGTTGCATTTTACTTCATACATTGTAAAAGAGGTGAAAAGTTTACTTACATTTTCAACGCTTATTATCCCATCCACCTCTATAAATAGAGATGCATACCAAATCATTCTCCAAACATCTCCTTACAACCTCTTTAGACTGTGAGAGAGAGAGAGAGAGAGAGAGAGAGAGAGAGATGAACTCCAAAGTAGTGAGCCTTGCCATTTGTGTACTAGTTGTGATGGTTCTTGGCCAGGTAGAGGTAACAAAAGCAGTGACATGTAACCCGTTGCAGCTTAGCCCGTGCGCGTCTGCAATCATGTCCTCCGGCAGCCCTACAAAGGCTTGCTGTGACCAGATAAAGCAGCAGAGGCCATGCCTATGCCAGTACATGAAGAATCCCAATCTTCAGAAGTTCATCAACTCACCTGGGGCTAAGAAGGTGGCTAGCTCTTGTGGCACCCCTTTTCCCAAATGCTCGTAGTCGTGTCGTTTGATCACGAGCTGTTTCAAGCGATGATCAGTTTCCAATTTCCCTGAATCCTACTATATATATGTGCTGTATGCATCCTTATCCATCTACAGTATGTCTATGTATGTGTACTACTAATGCTGTGTTTCTTGCTTGTGAACCTGTGGTTATGTTCAACGAAAATGTGGTGTTCATGAATGTGTATGTTATTATTCTGTTTCAGTTCCAGCTGCTTTGTAACATGCATTTCTTCCTTAGCAGACATTATCCTTAATTCTTCAAGATTGAACTGCAACTTCATTGGACTCATACAGAAACTTTAAAAGTCATATCCAAAATTTAGCTAAAAAGATGAAAAGATTAGAAATGAAGGCGAAATATTGAAAAGCAAGATCCATAATATAATATATTAACTTCACTTTCTACAACACATGTATATACTCCATTAAGTCACTTCAATACATCACAACAGCACACAAAACTTTTTGGTAACAACTACACAAAACCATAGCTAGACCTTTCCAAATTCACTGGTCTTCAGCTGATGCTGATTTTCTGCATAATTTGAAGTGGTCATCCCAACTCCTGCCTCATTATTGTGCTTTTCCCATCCACCGGTATCAGCCTTGGAATGAGTCCAGTAATACGTAGTGGAAGCAATCAATGATAATAATGTTAAAGCAGCACCTGCAGCAAAGACGCCCTTACGGAGACTGGCACACGACAAATGCTCTACATGGAAAGTTGCTCGATATTTTGTGTGGTAAGCATTCCTAGCTGATCCTGCTAACAAACATGCCTCTGCTGCCAGAAAACTGATCCTGTTGGGTTTTTTTTTCCCAATCCAAATAGAGTTGAAAAATTATCAGCGTGTCTCCAAGGGTATGAAGACAAATATAAAGAATCAAAATGATTTAAAACTGAATAAATCATACAAAGGATTATATCTCCTAAAAACACCATCACACCGAGTGATGGTCAATATTCTAGTCCTAGTAATAGCTTCATTATGAATCAAAAATAATAAGAGTGGTATATAGTGTCTTCTACATGAGCTGTAGAAAGGACAGTTTTATACACAGAAGGTATAATTTGGTCGAGCATTTATAGATGATTATATACAAGAATCATTCAAACATGCAGAGGAGAGTAAACTTTATGGAATGATATTAAGAAGTTTTTGAACGGACTTAAGAAATCAGGGGTACAAAGAACATAACTGCAAATGGAAACCCAAATAAAAAAAGTCAACTAAGTAAAAGGTCAAAAGCTGTGATAAATACTGTTCCGGTGCTTCTTATTATGTCCTCAGTTTATTGGTAGCATACATAACATAGCTCCAATAAGGAAGTACCATAGTAGAAGAAATCTATCCAGATGCTGAATCCTATTTTCAAAGATATGTTTCACAATGCAGTATTTAGTACCTGAGTATGAAGTCAACCAAACAGGTTGAGCAAGTAAAATACATTCGCTAAATTGTCCCCCATTGTGTAGCCATTATACATAATTACATATGTCATATGTCAACAAGACAATTGAACAATGAAACAGGCTGTTTAGTGCCACATAATTGGCTGATCGGATGCCTATCCACAAGATTTTCCAGTACATTTGTTGGCCAAGATTTTGCTGAATTGAAGTAATAGATAGTCTTTTCATTTTCAAAATTTTTCCACCTCAGTCACTCAGAAAAAAAGTGGAATCACGTTCTTTTGACATGTTATACTAAAAAAATAGATGCCAATCACTGGATAATTAAGTGCAATGAACCAAATATGTTTTGTTTTTATCAATGGGGCTAGCCTCAGCTTTGGGTTGATTGTTCAAATTTTCTTTAAAGTGTAGGGATGATATATGTAAGGGGGTAGTACTCTTAGCTTGTATTTAAGAATTTCATGTCATATAAACTTAATCATTCATTGTTCTCTACTCCCCACCTAGGCACAAGTGCTCCTTTACAGAATAAAAAGGAAAAGGACAAAATGAGGCTAGGCTTAAATTAATGCCGTCTGTTAGTTGAGGCTAGGCTTAAATTATTCTTGTCTCTTAGTTGATTTTGTCCACATTATAATTCTATGCAATAAATGTTTGGTCCCACAATGTATAAGCTGGAATTACTATCTGTTATTTTAAGCACAGTAAAGAATTACCATCCTCCATTATATGGTTTCTACATATGCAAAGGCAACTTCCTTGGTACTTTATAGTTTCTACATGTGCAATGGCCTTTACCAACAAAATGGTACAACTAAGAAAACATGCCCATCAACCCAATCTTAAGGATCTAAAATCCAACAGAAAACTACCTAATTTTAAGAAATACAATCAAATTCCAAACCAGGATTTAATTGTTCTCTATAAGAAAGATTTCAAAATATAAGAAATTGATCAAATGGTTCATTCTCAAACTTGGAAGCACAGTTTGAAAAACCCAAGTGAAATTAGATGAAACCGGACCTTGTCCCAGCAGGAGGATGATAGATATTATAAGGCAATCTCATAACAAGTCAATCAAAATTAATAGTACAGAAGCAACTAAAAATGTCTCGCCCCTCAAGTGAAGAATGAGAAATGAGGTTAGCATTCATGATATAATACACAAAAAACATTTTTCTGTTCATTTAGCATTTCTCATGATGAACAAACAATGCATTGAGAATTGGGAGTGCCATTTTTTTCAATTGAGGGTCTGGATTAATTTCCAGAACACACAAATAAGCTAGATGCCTTGAGTAAAAGCAAGTTGAGATAGCTTAAGGTACTGTCCCACAATACAATAAAGCTTGTAGAGTTGTCAAAATGGATAGAATTCTTAGGAAAGATCCGATACAAGTTAATAGTAACAAGCAAAGGGTTTATACAGATATACACCTATGAAGAGAGATATGTGCACTATACTTGTGTAGCACTTAGAGCCGTAGGCTCACTAGCTCCATTTCTCATGTCAGTTTCTCACACCACCTCCAATTTCTCATCTCTTATTTCGAACATTCCCATTTATCCTTCTTTTTTCATTGTTTAACACTTTCATTTTGGATAATGATACAATCACATTAATTAGAAACAGTTGAAGATGCAAATATGTCTCCGTTCTCAGTTTATGAGTTGCTTATGCAACTTACTGTCTCAAATCAAAGATTTACTCCATAGTTGAAAGTCTAAACTATATAGCTTGGCTAAAGTTCCATTTCTATTTGCAGTACAAATATGTTTCTCTGATAATTTTTTCTTATCTTATCTTTTTTTCTAAGGGAGAATCAAATAAGGAAATCTTCTTTTGCTTTTTTCTTTTGTTTGAAGGTAAAATACCATTCTGATTACCCAAATAGCAACCATTGCCACAACTTCACAGTTAAAACTTAAAAAATCTGAATAAAAGAGCTAAACCAACAAATGCAAACACACTAAAGATTACAGAATCACATGATGAGTTCTCTACAGCCTCAACATAAAACAAACAACATAATTAACAAACTAAATTATTAGAACATTAATCCATCACAGCATAATCCTCCCAAACACACCATGTGCGTAGGGCCTATCGCCACACCATAAAAATAAAATCACTGAACCAAGCAAAACGAACATATTTACCGCAGTAAAAAAGTCACAATAGGCAGCAAAAGAGGAACAAACAGTGAGCTTACCAGGAGAAGATGAAGAAGACAACAGCACAAGTGGTAGAGCGGCCATTCATCAAACCTCTTCCGAAGCACAAACACTTAGTAACGCCGTGAATTAACGTCTGGCCAATCAGCAGCAGGCCAAACGCAGACAATCCGTACGCCGTCGACGCGTCCGTATCGTACGCACAGTATGTTTTCTCATCGTACTCATCCGGCACGACCTTTGCCTTCACAAAGGGGAAACAAAGTAGAAATTAAAACCGACAAGATAATCTCATGGAAAATACAAAAAAAAAAAAAAAAAACTGTAAGAGAAGTGGAGCAAAAGCGCTACCGTGCTACGGCGACGCTCGGCACCGACGGCGAGTACGAAAGCAATGAGGTGAAGAGCGATGGAGATCGCGAGAATGGGAACTGAAACTCCCATAATTTTACGAAAATCTAGGTTAATTTTCTGTGTGCAGTATGAATGTGTTTTGTTCTGTGTGAATTATTGAGACGGTGCTGTGAGTTACAGCTTTTGTCTTTTGAGCTCTTGGAGAAAGCAAAGCTGGAAAAAGTATAGAGGGAATTATGACTTTATTTTGCTTTTTAGAAAAATATACTATTAAAACAAGGAATATTGTTTCCAACTTTTTGTTACTTATGACTAAAACTAAATAATTTAATCAAAGTTCTATGATTCTCAATATTTTGTTGCGACATAAAATTAGCCCCACTAACCCTTCCTAAATAAATATTTGTCCAACTAGTCTTTCACCTAATTTCTAAATAAATATTAAATAAAAATAAATTAAATGAAATTCGTTGTACCAAATTATCATGCACCACGCGTGTATCACATCCCAAAATGAGTTATATGAGTTCTGAACGTATAAACGATTACAAATTATAATATGTTTCTAGTATCAAAGTTACATAATTTTGGAATATGAGCTATTTTACTAAGAATTTATAAACATGATCTTCTTAAATAATAATTTATATTGACTGGATTGTTTAAATAAAAAACCCTTTTTTGGTAAGCCATGAATGCTTGAAATATAGTAGAATGAAAGTGGATAAATTTATTTTGAGATATTCCCATTCTACTGTTACTTTATCCACATGTGAGTAATTTCTTGTTACTCCCTCCGTCCCGCTTATCTTTGTCTACTTTCCGTTTTTTGACGTCCCAACTAACTTTGCCAACCCAAAAATGGCAACAAAAAAAGTCAACATTTTACTACTTTACACTCAAAAAGCACACATTAATTACAAAACTGCCACTCAAAAACATTAAAATAACACATCACATCAAAGTCAACAGTTTTTTCTTAGAATTCGTGCCGATCAAAGGCGGCAAAGATAACCGGGACGGAGGTAGTATTTTTTTCCGATGGAATATGATAGAGATAACGAGTGAGGTATCATTCATATAGTTTGGATTGGATTCTCTGTCACATTATGATATTAGATAATGTCGTCATTGAATACATATAGTGCAGTGATTGTAACAAAAAATGTAATTAAATATCTCATGTGCATATAGACTATAGTTATAATCAAAACCAAGCACACTGAATAACTAAAGGTATGTGCCACTTCATTAGTCTACATTCTCAAAACATAGTTTAGTTAGTTACTATACACATAACATGGGGCATATTAAACTTCACACTGTATTGCGAATCTCTATCAAAATCCCCTCAAAATGCAAAAATAAATAACTAGCAACTACAACAGAGATCATCAGGACAGAAAAAATATAGCCTGGTCTATGTAAAACTTAAAATATCATAGATAAGTGAGATGGTATTCGCAGTCGAGTGCTCCATGCCCCGCTCTTGATATTAACCCGCCCGCCAAACATTTCAAGCATCAATGGTTTTTTTTTTCTTTTTTCATTATTGTATATCATCTTTTAGTTCACGGTACTTGACAAAACTAGTTACTCCATCGAACCTTCCACACAGAATCTGGTCTATCCACACGTCCCAACCTAGTATGGGTTGATTTTCTCAAACAAGAGCCAAGATAGATAGCTACCTCAAGATTCATCTACGGCAGAAGAATGAGAAATCAGGGTGATTGACCTGGAGCAAGTTTAGCCAATTATCAGCAGCTTGCAGGAGAGTATTTGCTATCAAGCGCTGATGTCCGAAGTTTGGAGTCCATAGTGATACTTTGTACTTATATGATGCGAGGCCAAATACTGGAAGTGAAATCTGAGGAATACCATCACTCTCAGTTGGGTATTTCACAACCGGAGGATGCACAACTTCACTTCCTGCAAAAGTAAAATAAGAAGATGAGAACATGTGCCGTTTCATGTTGTGTTCTGTTGTGTGCATAAGAGAGAGACCCGAGAATGTGAGTTAGTTTAGCTACCTGTCATGGGTGTATGAAGAGAATGGAAGGTTAAAAAGCAGGCATCCAGATCTCTAAGAGTTGGACCTGTAGGTATTCTGTAGATAGGGTACCTAAACAGTAATCATTTCCATTAGAACATCAGTATGCATAAATCAGCAACCTACATAATAATGTGCATTTTCAAGTTTAGGATACCAGGCAACAGAAATCCAGCTGGATGGGAGTAGGTCACAACTCCTAAGTGTTTTTAGTTCCGGAAATTGGAGCGCGAGATCAGATATCTGTGAAGAGTAAGGAAAGGAAGAGTATAATCCTATCTCAATCATACTACACCAAAAGAGAACTTCAGACAAAATATAAACAAAGAATTCAGGATTATATAGAAAAGAAACCTTGTTCGCCAAAGGTTCCCTAGAATACGGCTGGTCTCGTTCAAGGTACTCAAACAACAAGGAAGCCTGAGAACTTCCAGGTTCCCCTTCATCACTAGAAAAGCCTTCTTGAAATGCCATGTGCTGCTCTCTTGCAGACAGCTGATCTACTCTAAGAGAATTACCACTAGTTCTAAGATAATTCAGTTGCTCCCTAGAATAAATCAAGCCACCTCTCTCTTGTTCACTATCACTGCTTCCATCACTGCTAGAATCCCTAAAATACTCAGAATCACTTTCTTCACCAAGTTGCCTAACACACAAGGGAAAAGATAAGGCTTGGATAATGACATAATGTGTGAAAGGGTAGGGAATTTTCAATAATGATAAGAGACTTGTTAACAGGAATTTTAACAAACTCAACAGTGAAAGTTGTTGTAATAACAAGAAGGATAATAAGACAAATCAGAAAAATAAAAGTTTGTTACATAATAGAATTGTAACAATAAATAGAGACGACCAGGGTTCAACTCTATCACAAAGATTGTACACAAATCACAGGCTTAATCAGTATAAAATGGTATCGTCTCATGAAAATACCAACAAAAATTCCCAGAAAAGGTCACAGATTAGAGTCCCCAACCGAATAATGAAGCTGTCCAAAGTTCAAATCAGATAATAGGATTTTGTTTTGTTAATCTACAGGGAAGGGGAACATAAATGAAGAAAATGAAGAAAACATGAGCAACCTCATTCCCATTAATTCACTTATAACAAAGTAAAAGAAGCTTTCCTGATTTTCTCTTTCCTTCTCTAGCAAATATTAATTAAATGATGTTAAACTCGTACGCACCAAGTCGACTCAAACAATCTATGTATTAATGCACATAGGGAGATACCTTAATTTTGATGTACTCTTTGACAGGTCAGCATACAATTGAATGCCTGATAGATAGGGTACATAATACTGAACCACACCATCACGATCGTTCAATATCAAAGGAACTCCTACACCATATGCACTCCATTCCTTAAATGACTCCCATAAATCGCTTAACATAAAGAAAGGCTGGAACTCCACATCACATGTTCTCCAACTCCTGGCATTCATCTGTGACATTCAACAGTATATTTTAATTAAACAAGTGTTACAAGGAAAAATGAAAAAACTCTTCTAGGAACAATTAAATATTCTCATGATTTTCAGCAAGCTGATGGCCCCCAAAAAAAAAAAAACATGGAAAATGTGTGATCTGAAATCATATCTGAAGAATAATACAGTGATAAGAATTTGAAGTAAATCAATCCTAGCTCAACCAGGATTCCGTAACAACTTCTATCTCCCAGATTGCATGCTATAATATTTATAAATAATAATATTGCCATTGAAAATGTCTACTGAAAGAAGATGCATGTACTCGAACATATTCAGCATATCCCAGCATAGAAACAATCATCGAAATGTAGATTTCAGCCAACCGAAAAAAAATCTACGAGAATTTCCGATCAACCGACAGCAAAACTCCAAATATTTTATCTTTTATATTCTTAATAATATCTCCAAATTTTCTAGTTAACGAGTAACTGAAAAGTATTCACAGAACCAGACTAAGATAGATCAGATTTAGCCATAAATCCATTCTGCCATCAGAACGATAACACTATTTATCATCATTAATCTGTGTTAAATGCTGGCGTTCCCAAAACTAGATAAATCAGGCTTAAACAACAAATAAATGGACAACAACTCCACAGAATACTGATCAATTACTAGGGTTTTTCATAACAATTCATCCTTATCATAAATAAACTCCAATCAATTCAAAATTAACAAAAGCAGACCTTAGATAAATACTGCGCTGGTACCGAAGGCGTGACTGATTCCAAAAACCTCTCCAGATTACACAAGGGAGACGGCTCCGAAACCGGCGGCGACGCCGGAACTTCTGGCTTCGACTTTTCCGGCAGAGGCTCATCCGGCCGGTTCCGCGGCCGGCTAACATCACTCTGAGCCCTCCGCAGAGAATCCTGACTCAGGCGAGCCCTCGCCGCGCTGTAAAACCGATCCTCGCCGTTTCTACTCCTATTGAACTGCAATCCTGCCCCCAACATATCGTCAAACCAAAACTAAAACACCAAAACCCTAATTTACCAACACCAATTCTCTATGTATACCAACAAAGCCTCAACAAAACCTTTTCCGTGCAATCTATATATCCGTCTATTTATACAGAAACATCAAAAAAAAAAGGGGGGGGGGGGGGGGGGGAGATTATGTCAATATGGCGGATCAGTAAATGCAGCAGCCTGAAATTGAAGATCAAATCTGCAGAGATTGTAATCGAGGAATTGCGAAGAGAATTATAGAGCCGGATCAAATTGTCGTGCAGAAAATGTGTATGTATAGGTGATGATATATAGAGAGAGAAAGAGAAGGAAAATGAATGGGTATAAGAAAGAAAAGAAGAGAAGAAAATTCAATTTAAAATAAATTGAAATAGAAATAATTAATGTTAAGAGGATAATTAGAAGGGAGGGGAAGGGGCAGTTGATGGGGGAAATGTCTTTTTTATTTGCGTTGTAAACTGACGCGGCTTTTGGTGTGAGTGGCTATTAACGACTCACCTCCATATGAAATGACGCTTTTGCCACCGGTTAGATATTTTCATTACTTATTAGGACAGCTTTTGTAATAAATAAATTACTCTTTTTTATTTTGTATTTTAACACTGCCCAAAAATATACATAATGTTCTAGTATAATTTGTGTTGCATCTGTTATTCCAAAATAATTATCAAATCTTATCCATATTCGATGACATTATTATTTAAAGTATGACGTGCATTAAATATTATGAAATATAAGATGTAGTACCGAATATAACTGAGGATCCAATCCCCACACAAAATCATTTCCGATAATATTTCTATTTCATGAGTTAATGTAATGAGTATTAACCATATCCATATGAAGTAAAATTGAATGTGGGAATTAAACATGTGGTTTGCATTGATAATTTGATAGTATTGAATGGTGAGAAAAGGGAAAATTCATATCATTTCTATTTTATTATAATGGAAAATGAGTAAAGATATATGTCCATAATCTATTCTTTTCCAAATTTATTTTGTTCCAAAGGGAAAGAAATTTTTTATATTTTATTTTATCACGCTCATCAAGTGTGTAGTTATGATGACATATATATTTGTATTAATAGATATGATATAGTTGGTCTCTTGTGAGACCGTCTCACATGCAACGAAATATATATGTGTTTTATAAGTATTTCTTTGTATGTCTTTTATATATGTTTCAATATGCTTTTTCTTCCAATTATAAGTAATTTTATGTGAATATGATGTTGTGTTAATTGAGCTCAAGGGCAAAGTTGAGTTTTCATGTTAATGTCCTGTTCTAGATTTGATGAAATCAAGCAGATGAAATAGGTAATAGTAAAATTCCAAACTTGGTCAAAACTCAAGAATGGTCACATTGCAGTCTTGTTACTTAATCCAATTAATAGCTACTCCATCTTTATTTTATAATATAGTATATATCTTTTGTTTGTTTGTCAAAATTATAGAATAAATTGCTTGACAAGCTAAAGAATTTTCTCAATTAGGCAACATAGATTCATTATTACTACACTTTGAACGTGTATCATGTGAACTTCAAATTTTTTTTCTCAATTCTTTGTCAAATTTTGATGCTTGTGATGACTGCAATCTCTAAATTGGGACATTTAAATTTATCTATATGTATATATATGAGTAAAGATAAATAACAACAACATTTCGTTATTTATAATAGTTCAAGTTTGGTTTAGTTAATAAATTTTGGCACATACACGCACACTTCTATTGACTTCAAGTTTAAAGCAAACACAAAAACATTTATGCATCAGGTGCATGGATCTATGCACCTGACCCGACCCGCGTGTGTATGCACGTCCCACGCGCCCTCATGCGCTCCCAAGCGCCTGGGTGGATGCGCTCGTTAAGGATATCTTTATGTTATGTTAAGGATACCTTTGAAATCCTGATTCCAGGTTGCATAGCACGTTATGTTAAGAATACATTTTAGTTATATTAAGCATACTTTTAGGTTATGTTAAGAATACATTTTGGTTATATTAAGCATATTTTTAGGTTATGTTAAGAATACATTTAGGTGATGTTAAGGATACTTTTGAAATCGTGATTTCGGGTTCCTTTGTAAGGATTCCACGTTATATTAAGGATTTCTTTAGGTTATGTTAAGGATATCTTTATGTTATGTTAAGGATACATTTGAAATCCTGATTCCAGGTTACATAGCACGTTATGTTAAGAATACATTTTAGTTATATTAAGCATACTTTTAGGTTATGTTAAGAATACTTTTAGTTATGTTAAGAATACATTTTGGTTATATTAAGCATATTTTTAGGTTATGTTAATAATACATTTAGGTGATGTTAAGGATACTTTTGAAATCGTGATTCCGGGTTCCTTTGTAAGGATTCCACGTTATATTAAAGATTCCTTTAGGTTATGTTAAGGATATCTTTATGTTATGTTAGAGATACATTTGTGTACAAATAGTGTAACACAACTATGTTATGAATAAGGTATCTCTAACATAACATAAAGATATCCTTAACATAACCTAAAGATATGTCTGACGTAAAGTAAATGTATGAAATTTGGGCATAAAGGTATCCTTAAACATTACCTAAAGGTATCCTTAACATAACCTAAAGGTATCTTTAAACATTATCTAAAGGTATCCTTAACATAACCTAAAGGTATGTCTAACTTAACGTAAATGTATGAAATCTGGGCATAAAGGTATTCTTAACATAACCTAAAAGGTATTCTTACACATTACATAAATGTATCCTTAACATAAGTAAAAGTCATGACCGAAATTTAAAAAAGTTAGCGTGAAAAAAAAGTCATGTTTCTTGTTCAAATAAGTTCTCAATTAAGCCAAAACCGTACGAAAATTGTTTCAAAAACCCATTTCTTTGTTCTTCAAATACATGCATTCTTTCACATAATTGATTGAGGGGTTTTGATCCCCATATATTTGGGAATGTTTTGATGTAATTGATGTTAAGTTTAGTGAAGAAATTTTATTTTTCTTCTTCCGGGATGACCTTTTTTCTTTTTTGATTTTTTAATTTATTTTTGATTAATTTTATTAGTGACGTGGCAGCCACATGGCTCGTCCACGTCACTCTAAAAAATTGGGGCTTAGGTTTTCGAGCCACATCAGCAGATTCCGACTGCCACGTCAGCTTCCGGCGAAAATTGGACCGAAATTGGAAAAAATGTGAAGTTACGACACTAAAATTGGAAATACGATACTTAGCGGACGAAAATTGGAAAGGGTCTTACTTAGCGGACGAAAAATGATATTTTCCCTATCAAATATAACATAAATTTTCATATTTTTACAATTTTGATCATCAAACAAAATATGAATATGTTTATTTTGAAAATATCTCTCACCATTTTAAAATAAAACAATGACTTAATATATATATATATATATATATATAATGATAATTCTTTTCAAATGGTGAACGTTATCAAAAATAAAACTAGTCGAAAAATCTAAGTTTATATATACATGTGTGTGACAAATATGAATATCCTAATCCTAATGATTCACTTCAGAGTTACTGCATCAAGCTTGCATCATAACCATAGAATTCCTTTTCAAATTATTTCAGAACATTTATTAAGTGTAAATTGTGTAATATATTGTTTTTGCTGGAAATTATAAATTTAAAAATTATATCCTCCACAGTTTCTTGAACTATCATGGAAACTAGTTTATTAGAAGCAACGTCATGAATTCAATTGTTACCTACTCTCTTTATTATGGTCATAAAGTTCAAATTAAAGAAATCAATATAAAATGAGTAGGACTTGGGTGCCCCGGGGTACGGATCCAGGATCCGTACCCCCAACCCGACCCGGATTTTATATATATTTTTTTTTCTTTTTTTTTTCTCTATTTTTTCCATCTTCTTCTTCTTCTTCTTCTTCTTCTTCTTCTTCTTCTCATCCAATCCTCTTCTTCATCTCCTCCTCATCCAATCATCTTCTTCTTCCTCAACGAACGTAGGAATGCAGCTTCTTCCTCCTTAGAAAATATAAGATCTGAGCCGGGATGCTTCTTTCCATTGCTAACATGCTTCTGCGCCTCCCTAGCATCACCATTGCTGGTCGACTCACCTCTGATCTCAGATGAATCCTCCCCACCCAGGCTTACATCTGAGGAGGCTTCACCATCCTGAAAAGTATTGGGACCGAACACTGGTTCTAGAACCAGGGCCATCATTACCAGGTCCAAGAAGGGGGTTTTCAAGAAAGGACCTGCCAGGATTTCGTCCCACAACGAATCTATAGTAGAGCCTCTTAAGGGCTAGAACTAAAAGGACCAATAGCAAAACAAGATTGATTGATGAAAACAGAATCCTTTGAGGACATGGTGACAGAAAAATGAACTCCAACCAAGCTTTGAAAGATCCATCAATGGAGGTTGAGCATTTGAGGGATGTAAGCCATGGCCCAGACGACAACATGATTAAGATATTGTATATTAGTTCTATTGGTATTGTATATTAGTTCTATTGGTATTGTAAATAAATCACAATCTGCTAGATTATTTACAGATTAAGGTATCAGTGTAATACCATAAAGACATTTGTGTAATACCATTAAGGTATTCGTGTAATACCTTTAAGATATTCACTGTTTTTTATAAACTTTGGAAAATTAATTTTTGTAATACCATTAAGGTATTAGTGTAATACCATAAAAACATTTCTGTAATACCATTAAGGTATCAATGTAATACCATAAAAGACATTTCTGTAATACCATTAAGGTATTAGTGTAATACCATAAAGACATTTCTGTAATACCATTAAGGTATCAGTGTAATACCATAAAAGATATTTCTGTAATACCTATAGGGTATATGCGTAATACCAATAGGGTATACATGTAATACCCATCACTGAATCATCAACTAGGTAATCAGGTGAGTGTGGGCGCACACCAGATTTGCTATGGGCGCGCGTGGGGGCGCGTGGGCGCGCGTGGAGGCTGCCCACGCGCCGGGTCGGATCTGGGGGCACGGATCTAAGATCCGTACCCCGGGGTACACAAGTTTTTGCCATATAAAATATAAGCATATAATATGTATATATTGATCTTATACATATTCATACAACACAACGGACGATAATCCATCCGTCCTAAATATACAGATTAATTGGTTTTTTCACAAAAATTAAGAAAATGATTGAAAAAACAAGTAAATTTGTATTAATATATCCATATTTAATGAGTTTAGTTTTTAAACCTTCTTCAGATTAACTTTTTTCCAAAACTAACTAATAGGGCTATATTAATAAATAATGTAAATAAAAAAATTAGATATTTAATACATTTCAAAAAGAAATGAAAACCTATATAATTGGGATGGAGACATTATATGTTTCATCAACTATTAATTTAAAATAGCAATAGAACTATAACCATAACACATGGGGAAGTGATATTTTCGACCCTCACTTTTTTAGTCATTGATTAATATCATAAAATCATTTTTTTTCAGTTTTTTTTTTTTTATCTAAAAGGCGTAGTTAAAATAATTTCAAGCCCTGATTCGCTAACATCTAAATTGTTTAAAACTCATGTTTAAATAAATAAAAGGGTTAAATTGTCGAAAAAACCACCATCTTTGTTTGAATTGTCATTTTAAATTAATAAAAAATACAATTTCTTGAAAACTGGTTCTGATCGAAAAACATACTAAATTGACAAGGTTGTTTTATTTTGATCAATAGTAAAAGAAGTTTGATTAAAATGACAATCTAAATAAAGGTTGAACAAATAACCTGAATAAAATTGTTAAATGGTGAAGAAAAACATCGGCAAAAACTTACATACCCATGGGACACAGATTTAGGTGTTATATACATGCTCTTCAGGTGTTATATATATACTCTATATGTGTTATGCTTTTTTGGTGTTATACATATACTCTACAGGTATCATATATATGGGTAGTTCTATAGTACACCTGGTGTATTAATACACCAGACTCTCCACTCATTTTCAGCCATCAGATTTGAGATCATTAAAGTCAAAGTCAACTATGATCTCAGATCTAATGACTGAAAATTATGGAGAGTCTGGTGTATTAATACACCCGGTGTACTACAGAAGGACCCCATATATATATAAAAGTATCACAAAAACTTTTATGCATCAGGTGCATGATCCTAGATCCATGCACCCGACCCGACCCGCGCGTGTACGTGCTTCCACGCGCGTCTGACGCGCCCTCACGCGCTCCCACGCGCCTGGGCGGATGCGCACCTTTAGGTTACGTTAAGGATACCTTTCAGTTATGTTAAGGATACCTTTAAGTTATGGTAAGGATACATTTCAGGGATACATTTCAGTTATGTTAAGGATACCTTTAAGTTATGGTAAGGATACCTTTTAGTTATGTTAAGAATACCTTTGAAATCCTGATTCCAGGTTACATGTCATGTTATGTTAAGAATACTTTTTAGTTATGTTAAGCATACCTTTAGGTTATGTTAAGGATACCTTTAGTTATGTTAAGAATACCTTTTGGTTATATTAAGCATACCTTTAGGTTATGTTAAGAATACCTTTAAGTGATGTTAAGGATACCTTTGAAATCGTGATTCCAGGTTACATACCATGTTATGTTAAGAATACATTTTAGTTATGTTAAGCATACCTTTAGGTTATGTTAAGGATATCTTTAATTATTTTAAGAATACCTTTTGATTATATTAAACATACTTTTAGGTATATTAAGGATACCTTTAGGTTATGTTAAGAATACTTTTATGTTATGTTAGAGATACCTTTGTGTACAAAATGTGTAACACAACTACCTTATGGATAAGGTATCTCTAACATAACATAAAAGTATCCTTAACATAACATAAATGTATGCCTGACCTAAATTAAATGTATGAAATTTGGGCACAAAGGTATCCTTAACATAACCTAAAGGTATCTCTATACATTACCTAAAGGTATTCTTAACATAACCTAAAGGTATGTCTAACTTAACGTAAAGGTATGAAATCTGGGCATAATGGTATCATTAAGGTAATCTAAAGGTATTCTTACGCATTACATAAAGGTATTCTTACGCATAACTAAAAGTCATGACTAAAATTGAAAAAAAAACAAGCGCGAAAAAAAAAAAAAAAAGAAGAAGCGGGTCGAATTACCCGGATCCGACCCGGGTGCATGGATCTAAGATCCATGCACCTGATGCACAAGAGACTTACTCTAAAAGTATATATGTGATACCTGAAGAGTATACACATGATACCTATAGATTATATATTTAATATCATATGATAATTAATTTGGGAGCACCGTACCCCGAAACACACAAGTGGCACTCAAAAACATCCTATAAGTTGAGGGGTAAATGGTCATTTCGCATTTGGTTTTGAATTTCACAAAAATAATAGTAGTAAACAGAATAGCCGACCACTCAGAACAATGAAAACATTATCGGATTGAGTAGCATTCAATTCTGACTAAGCACCTCTCTCATTGGTTCTTCTAAGATTAGTCAAACTAAAATTAGCATCCAAGAACCCCAAGGTGTGCCACGTGTATGGCTAGATTTCAAAAGCACATTGTTGTCTTATCGGGATCGGGTGAGGTGGCGGGTCGTGCAATTATGTCCCACGTTTGTGTTTCATTCCTGTCTTCATTTCCTAACTCTGTCTTCACGCTCTTCTAGGCGCGTGGTTTGAGTTTTATGAGGACTTTTCTTCTTTCTTTTTTTTTTTTAGTGCGTTTCAATTTTTATAAAAACACATATTTCCCAAATGCATTTGTATATTAGGTGCATAAATCTTGATTTGTGAAATTGAGGTGATTCGATCCGAATTTATGCACTTGAGTTTTTTTTTTTTTTTTCACTTCAAATTGTTAATTTTATATTATATAAGTGTGACATTTATATATAAATGTTATGATCTTTATGTTCAGTAACTTATGAAAAAAAATAAGATTTTCAGGTTTTTTCGCTTCAAATTGAAACATTTATGTTGTATTGTTATGACCTTTATGTACAATTCTTGCGACCTTTTATGTACAAATTTTATGATCTTTATGATTCATAACTTTGAAAAAAATGGAAATTTTCAAAATTGAGCGCAATTTTAGGATGAACAGAGGTGCAACTAAGGATGAAAATATCGGTTTCGATAAATATATCGGTATCTTGATTTTATGGAGATATAGAGGATATATCGGTTTCAGTGGAAATATCGGTACATTTATTTTCTCGATATTTATCGATATTTTCCCTACATTTACCGATATTTACAGATATATTCCCGATATTTTCCTATATACATTGATATTCCATCGATGTTTATTGATATTTCCTTGATATTCATGAATTTTTCTATAATTTTTACCTGAAACCATTGATATCGATATTTAGCCAATAATTATTGATATTTCATTTATTTTTTTACCAAAAATTGAAAATATCGGTGATATATCGTTACAGCCCGTTTTTGTTTCGGTTACGTGAAAAAACGGAAATATCGGAGATATATCGGGATATTTTTATCCTTGGGTGCAGCTAATCTTTATATATATAAAAACACAAACATTGCTAAAAAAGTAATGTAAGATTTTCCCGCCTAAAGTTGCATTCCATTTCTGGAAAGAAATATTTATATATCAAAATTAATGTAAATGAATTTTTTATTGGTGTAAATCATGAAATCTTTTTTGGAAAGAAGTTATTCTTTATACAAAAATGGAAAATAAATTAATGTGATTATATAATTAGCATTACCATATAACTTAATTAATATATTTCTAGCCAATATATTAGAGGATTACATTTTTGTTTATGGTATGATTGTCTACATTAATAATATCATTAACTATAATTCAATATTTTTGGAATCATTGACAATTATAAATTAGGAAATAACATTTTTTGAGTTGCACCAAAAATTAGTCAATCAATTTCTCTCCTTACTAACAAAATATATAAATTACAAGATGTTTCCTTAATATAATATTTCATATGAAATATTTATTATTATTATTATTATTATTATTATTATTATTATTATCTATATCTATATCATTATATATATAAAAGCAGGATATTCTGCCAAAAATAACTGTAATAAATTATCTACCTATTAAATAATTACTATTTTAAGAAACCTATTAATTGCTTTTATATTGTATTTATTGTAAGAAACTCAATACACATAAATAAATACAAATAAACATATTATTGTATTTTAAGAAACTCAATACAATATTTATTGTATTTTAAGAAATTCAATACAAATAAATAAATATTTAATTTAAGAAATCAGTTATGATACTCAATTTAGTATTTAATGTATAGAAATATCAAATAAAAAAATAAATACATAAATAACACTCATATAACATAAATGTCACACTCAATTTTGACCTATATTTCCTTGATATTTGTTTTATGAATATCGATCACACTTATATAACATAAATGTCACACTCATATATATAACATAAAGGTATCAGTGTGAAGCGAAAAAAAATCATGATTTGCGATTGGACAAAAAAATTAAGGTTTGGGTTGCAAAGTGAAAAAAATTAATTCATTTGCCGGAAAAATAACCGGAAATTTTGCAATCGCAAAACCACAGAAAGACTGGGTGACAATCTTAAAAAAAAAAAACAGATTAGATTGCAATTTTAAAAAAGTCGATAGCTGGGGTTGTTTTTATAATTTACCCTATTTTAAATCAATTTTAAATATATAATATATAAAATCAATCATTATTTAATGATCTTAAATTAATATTCATATAAAATTTATCAAACTGAAATATGGAAATGTATGTGTGTGGGCTTCAATGATTTTTCATTTTTAAATGTTTTTATGATATATGATATTAATTTATTGTAAATTAATATTAAAATGTAGAAATAAAAAAATATTATAGGTGTACCTAATAGATTACACATATAAAACATATCAAATAGAAAAAATTAGATTAAAATTATTATTGCAAGTTAACCAACTTATTCGTTTGAAATATACAAAGATTTTATTTTATCTTTCTTATTTTATATTTATTTGTTGTCAAATTTTATTTATATTTATATTCTGATTAATTGAGGTGGCATAAGTGATTGGACATAGGTAAATTTTCTGGTTTTTCACAAATTAAAATTTCATCATTCTTAGTCCCTGATATATTGACTTATCAATCTTATAATTATTATTCATAAATTTTTTTATTCAAAATGTGTAGATTAAGTCCAATTTTGAATTGTTTAACTTAAATAGATAATAAGAGAGATTTTCATGTATTTGATAAGCTGATATAATTTTTTATTTGATTTAAAATAAATGAGTTATATGTGGCGTTGAACCAAAAAAATATATTAAAATACGTGTGTATTTATAGTTATAAATGCCAATAAAATATAAATTTATTTATCTCAATACTTAAATCATAACGTTTCTAATACATATAACTTATTTTTAGATATTAAATTTATTTTTTAAAATTTCCGGTCATTTTTTTATTTGTTTGTTGAATCCATACATTAATATATTACTTTATATATTTCAAATTTCTAATATTTTCGAATATAATTATTTATAATGACATAAATTTAAAGTTAAAATATCTAGCTTTATACTAATACAAATTAAAAGAGTATCAATATATTTTTGTTAAAATAATAATCATTACATTTTATATGTTATTATATATTTTTTAATAATTATATATAACACACTGTGCAACGCACGGGTACACTACTAGTATATATAAAAGCAGAATATTCTGCCAAAAATAGCTACAATAAATGTCTCATTTATTAAATATTTCCATTTTAAGAAATCATCAATAACTTTTATTTTAAATTTATTAATAACAAATACATAAATATTAATATTTAATACATTTAATTTTATATTTATTGTACAGAAACTCAAAAGAAAAAGTGAATAGAAATAAAAATTGTATATGGGAGTGCACATTTAATTCATATGAAATATTATATTAAAGAAACCTCTTGTAATTTATATATTTTGTTAGTAATGAGAGAAATTGATTGACTAATTTTTGGTGCAACTCAAAAAATGATATTTCCTAATTTATAATTGTCAATGATTCAAAAAATATTGAATTATAGTTAATGATATTATTAATGTATACAATCATACCATAAACAAAAACGTAATCCTCTAATATATTGGCTAGAAATATATTAATTAAGTTATATGGTAATGCTAATTATATAATCACATTAATTTATTTTCCATTTTTGTATAAAGAATAACTTCTTTCCCAAAAAAAAAAGATTTCATGATTTACACCAATAAAAAATTCATTTACATTAATTTTGATATATAAATATTTCTTTCGAGAAGTGGAATGCAACTTTAGGCGGGAAAATCTTACATTACTTTTTTTAGTAATGTTTGTGTTTTTATATATATAAAGATAAAGATAAAGATGTCAAAATTTTAATTATGATAGTCAATTATTATGACACATTTTGGGTATGGAATATTTATAAACTTTTAAGTTGATATAAAGTGTATTATTTTATTCAGCTAAATATATGTATATTGAGAGTTTCCAAAAAGAAAAAACTCAAAATTATACAATCATAATAACAATAAATTATGTTCATACCATATATAGTACACTAATTTCATATCTAATATATATATATATATATATATATATATATATATCATATCTAATATATATATATACATATCATCCACAATAAATATGAGAGGATAAACTCATAATTCACTCACACATTCTCCATTTAGAATTTCTCAAATTTTGTCTTCCAAACATTATGTTTTCATGGATCCATGGATTAATCCATCATTTTTTTATTTGTATATTTATTTCGCTATGAATTAATTTATTTGTTAGACCTTTGCGCTCACTTTTGAATGATTTACATTTATGTTGTTATTCATGTTTTCAAGATGACTTCTTTTGAATATGTATTATTTATTGGTATTGTATATTGAGTATTCTTATTGCTAACAATTCTAATTATTTATGTAGGAATTCGATGAAGACACTTGAATCTTGATTAAGAAATGAGAGCTTCAGATTTTGGATTAGAGATTTCAAAGATTTAAGATTTATACACTAAATTATAAATTTATTTTTTATATAAAATTCTGCAAATGAATCTCAATATTTGTTTTTGTGTTTTGAGAACATTACCAAAAAGTAGATACGGTTAGTCAACTTTAATTATAAATTTCAATTCATATATTCATGACATATATATATATGAGATTTAATATGCATGTAAATATATACAAAAAAATATATTATATACTTCTTACCATTGCAAAATAATACAATATATAAAAGGATAACCAAAATTTAGATTCGATTTTATGTAATTTTGTTGATGTATAAAATAAAATTGTTATAGAAAGGAGTAGATATATACAAATTAATTCACCACGTAATAAATCTATATAAAACATATTCAACAATTAAATAATTTAGATATGAAAATTAAAAGATATATGGTAATAATATATCATATAGAAAGAAATTAAAGGGCTCCATTTGATTTGATAATATATATATATATATATATATATCATATGTAATAATGAAATGAATATCTTATTTAATTAATAATGAAATTAATATAATTTTTTATAATGTTATTTTATCTATATATATATATATATAAACTTTATATGTTTATCTTTAACCTACTATTTCATTAAAGTGATATTATATCTTTTCTTTTTAATGTCAATCTAATGGATTTGACAATATACATATTTATCTTTATATATTAGTAAAAATAGATTGAACCATCTTTATGAGATGACTATTGATTAATTTTAGTATTTATTAAATGATGGTTTTCCCGTACTCAATGTTATTGTTAGTGAATGTGTCGAGATAAAACAAGAAAAGTGTAATTTTACATGTATTATAGGTTTTTCTTAATTTAATTTCTTTATTCAATTTGTACAATATTTTTCGAATGTAAAAATATAACTAAAATAAAATAAAATGAAAATTGTCAAACAATTATCATGCAATCAAACAAAATATATAATTGACTTATCAAAATTTGTATATTTTAACTTTCAATTCACATATTTTAAGTAAACTATATGAATTATATCTTTAAGTATATTATAATTTCACCATTTAAATAAACTTAAGCCCGTGCATCGCACGGGTGAAACACTGGTATTACATAAAGGTAAATATGTACAAATTTTGCTAAAATTCTTCCTTTTTTTTCCAAGTTAGAGTATATAAAGGTCACACTTATATAATATAAATGTCACACACATATAACATAAATATAACAATTTGAAACGAAAAAATAAAATTTAAAAAAAAGTGCACAGATCTGGGTCAACCCGATCCGAACTATATGTGCACCAGTTGCACGGAAGACTAATTTTGGCTTTGAAAGATTTACTAGTTGAATTCACATGTGTGCACGATTTGTTGTATATTATCTATTCTTTATAAAGTTTTGATAGTATAATAAAATAATATATTATCTTTATTTTGAGATATATGATCAGAATTTATATCAATAGTTATTTATATATTTGAAAATGTTATATCTTTGTGTGAATTAGTTAATATTATATATATTAAGTACGGATAAATAACTAGTACCTAGGGGGACTAAATGATTTTTCTTTTCTCATAAATTATATCGGTAAAGTATATGTTATTTAATTTACCTCACATTTCTTAACATGCTTTTCTGATATAAATATTATATATAATATTTCCTAGAAGTCCGTCATTAAACTCTAGGGCCCACCCCAAGTTTCCACAACAATTGAAATAATAATAATAATAATAACAATAATATTTATTTATTTTTATTTTTTTTTAAGAAATAATATACCATAATCTAAATTGAGAGGAAAAAGGTCACATTGTTGATATAACAAAATAAAAATTTACTAAAATATTACTCCCTTCGTCCCAGTTAAAACTGCTTATTGTCCCAGTTAAATCTGTCAGCCCCAAAATGGCAAAGAAAATTTTACAAAAATGCCATTACAGATTTACAAAAATGTCATTACTAAAGTAAAAAAAAAACATAAATTTTCTCTCTCCAATCACAGTCAACTGTATTTTCTTAACATCCGTGTCGATCAAAGTAGGCTGAATTTACCGGGACGGTGGTAGTACAATACTAAAAGTAAAACTACATCTCGACAATCAGTTAATTCAAAATCCATTTTCATCCAATAGACTTTCATCTCATAAGTATATTTACTATATAAAAATCCAATTATATATTTATACTAGCATAAGTCTCGTGTATTACACGGTTTACATATATTAAATTTATTAAAATAAAATTTTTAAATATTTTTATATTGAAATTTATATATATCATTTTGTATGATATCCATCATCGAGTTGATATTAAATTAGTGTAAGATTCATGTGTCACACGAATATTTTAATAGTACTACTTAAAAAATGAAAATTATTATTATTTATCATTAATTCTTAATTTAATTAGCATGTAAATTAAAGTTAGGTTTATGTAAAAAAGTCAATTATCATTTGATGCAAATATAACGATAAATTAATTTCAATTAAAATATTTTGCAAAACGTTTCATTGGCAACCATTATCATCAATATTTTGGTTTTCATTTATTAACTCTTTTTTAATATTTTAATTATAATAAATTAGAATGTAAAGTGAATTAATTGAAATTGAAATTAAAATTTTGAGTGAGAAATACGATTAATCAGATGGTAACATATGTCCCTCTTGATTATTCCTTCAATATGATTACATATAGATTTAAATTTAATCGTGCAATTTTTTTAATAATCATTTAATATAATTGCAAACATCACGTTAAGTTAAAATATTCATAAGTTACAATTTTATTATCATCATAATTATTGACATTTTGTTATTCATTTATTATTATTTCATTAAATACTCTCTTATAATAAATTATAAGTATTGAATTAATTAATTACGAATGAAATTATAATTAAATTAAAAATAGGATTAACCAGAGAGTGACATGTGTCACTGTTGGTTATTCCTTTAGTAAGGATATAGAGAGATATAAATCCGTACACATGTGTCTTTGATTCATACCAAACGATTTCTTGGACAAAAACGCTTACCTTATTGTTAAGCAGTCTCCCAAAACCTAATTCACGACTTCACTAATTTATTCAAAGAAAAAAGGGCAGCCTAATAATACAATAAATCGAGAGTTGATCTGCTCTGAGATCGTCTCATATATAGACATGATTTAAGTAAAATTTTACAGGTATAAGTATGCATTTTTTAAATATGAGTGTATCTTATAAATTATAAATATGTATTTTATAATATGTTTCATATATGATGTGGTCGAACTGACCACATTCAAACTACCTCGAAAACCCGACCCGGACTTGAAGGACGATCGACGCGAACAAATTAGGAAATAATGAGTTCGTCCAAGCGAACAAATATATCTGGTATGTCAATCGAACTGATCCAGCTCGTAACCCGTAATGTCGAACTAAGATGTGGGACGCCGAGCTAATACGAGCGAACTAATTCAAATTTGAGATAACTCCCACGATTGCGAGAATCTCGCCACTTCCCAGGTTTTTAGGAGAAAATCTCAACTGCCACATCCCACTCCTAGGAAATCACGTTTCTCTCAGGGAGTATATATATATCCTTTGTTTTTCCAATTTACACACACAATCACAATCCTAATTTCTATACTAAGCATTCAAAATCGAGAGCAACACTTTTGTGAGATTACTGACTTGAGCGTCGGAGTCCCTTCACCGGGAAAAACCCCCGGTGTTCTTTGTTTTGCAGGTTTTCTTAATCGGAGAATTCCAGTTTGGCGTCGGAGAATTTCGAACGGCATCGGAAAAGTGAAGGATCGGAGTTGAGACGAATCAATATATATATTCTTTAATTATGTATTTTTCCTGTTATAAGTGCACATGAATCCTTGCGATAAATTAATTAGAGATTCAATAATAATTAGTAGGTTTACTTGTAATTATTGTGCCTCGACCAAGACCAAATATCCTACATCCTAAAATTAAATACATCTTCTAGTTTACGTGTAGCCATAGTTGCCTCAAGAATCAAACACTTAATATGCAACCAAATTGAGTTAATCTATTTTAGGGAAAAATTAATTAGTTTGGCATAAATTTGGTGAGGATTAATTATGTTTTCTACTTGACATATATAGATGGCCATGCTTGGATACACAAAAAACTCATGTAAGACGGTCTCACGGATAGTTTCCGTGAGACAAATCCTTATTACCCATGTGTTGAATCCATTTTCATAAATTTCAATATAAATTGTTAAGGATGAGTTATGAGTTGACCCGTCTCACACAAGAAGATTCGTGAGACGGTCTCACATAAGACCTACTCGCTTGGATATATCGTCCCAACACACTTTTGGAAAATTCAGTTTTGGGTAAATGATCGTATGGTGCGATATAACATCGTCATACATAACTTAATTATTTGATTCGAATCTTTTGAAATGGATCAAACCCGTTCATATTCATTCTCTCAATTAATCAAAACAAGAAAAAAAAATTGATACACACTCAATGACATATTAAGTAACGATTAATTAATATATAATCAGTGACACTTTAATATATGATCATATGTACATAATATCACTCGAGCATAACCTTAATTATTATCTTCCTATAATTGAATGTTATGACCTGCAACTTTTGTAAAGTTGGTTCAATGCGTTGAAGGTCAGGTTTGAATTTATAATTTAATGCAACATTATATTAGGTGCGATTGGATCTCAATTCTCAAGTGGATGATTTTTTTTATTTTTTTTTAACTTTTCATTCTCACTATTTTAATTTATTAAATAATTTGAAATTAAACTCACTAATGTGCATTAATATTTTCCTATAGGGAATTCATTTGTGTCTATGAATATTATCGCTTGGTCGATTTTTTGTTCACTTGAAATACAGTTTGTATTTAATAACATGTCATGCAAGTTGTAGATTGAATATAACAACAGTTTTCCCCCCTTTTATAATATATATTCTTTATTACCTACATATATTTTGTATTAATCCAATTAATATTATTATGCTACTGTGGCCGAATTTCTTTTTTCTGAGAGCTAGTCTCATGTGTATCAGGTGCATATATATAGCCGGATCGAGTCCATCGAATCGAAATCTCTCTCTAGGTGTTCAAGTTTTGTATTGTATTAGTATGGCCTTTACATTATATAATTATGACATTTATGTATAAATATGCTAATCTTTATATGTCGTAACTTAGTAGAAAAAAGAATTTCAGCACAATCTAGACACATATACCTTTATGTGATTAGTTGCACCTTTATATGGACATGGTTATACTTTTATGTAATACATAAAGATGCAACTAACATCACATAAAAATATGAGTAATATCGCATAAATGTATATATGTTGATAAAAAAGAATGCACCGAAATTTTTCTGAAAATCGTTAGTTTCTTTTTCTAAATTAAAGGTCATGATATTTGTTCATAAAGATCATATCAATACAACATAAAATTTCAGCACCTAAAGTAACAAAAAAAAGGAAAAGAAAAGAAAACACACCTCCAAATCAAATCCATATAACTATGCATATCAGCATATAAGTTTCACAAAAACTCATGTGAGACGGTTTCACGGCCGTGAGACGGATCTTTATTATCCATGAATTGAACTCATATCCACAAATTTTCATATGAATTGCTAAGTGTGGATTATGCCGTTATGGGTTGACTTGTCTCGCAGAAAAAGATTCGTGAGACGATCTCACACACTTACTCTATTAGTTTTTCTCCTCTTCTAAAAGCTATTAGTATGGCGAGTAAAACAATATATGATCAATCACAATAATAGAAAAAAAAAAAAAACAATCGAATATGCATCTTTTTGTAATATTCTAAGTAGGTCTATTTTCATTTTCTTATTCTATTTGTGGGTCAATAGCATATGCCAACTCGTTGATGCAAAATATTTATTAGAATACGAAACCTTTTTTTCTTTTCAAGACTGTGACACCACAAACCTAATTCAGAGTTCACCAAATTTAGATATTATTAATTTCTCTAAATTCTGAAAAGAAAACGAATATAATTAATCACACTCTGAGCTTAGCTTATTAATATTGTAGAAAATGCTTGCCTTTAGTTTAAGCCCATTACACTTCAAATCCAAATGGGCTTGATTGTCATGGCCCATTCAAGAATTGCAACAATATAGGATTCCAATTAGCCCAATTTAGAGAAACATACCAATCCAATTAGCAAGCTAGCAAACTTCATGGGTCTTATTTATTTTGCTTTTAAGTTTGAAATTTATATTTTTGAACTTTTATTTTTAAGATTTTTTTTAATTTCATGAAAACACGGGTTTAGAAACTTAAATTTGGTGCGAAAAGAAGTTACTAATGTACATAAATTGTATTTGTTGAATATTGAATTGACAGAAAATATTTTACTCTATTTTGTATTTTATCTTATATAACACGCAACACGTATATTAATTATCATTATAATACGCATACATAAGCAAAATTCATCCATGCATTGAAGTGATAAAAACTATTCGTTGAAATCGAAGAAGCAAATATATTTGAAAAATATTTCTCATAATAAAAATACAGTAACATAATTAGGGTGGATCTGACCAATTGATAGCCATGACCCGATATAATTTTATTGATCTATCTATTACTTAGTTTTTAATTAAGATGTTATATCAGATGAAATATATTACTATATATTTATTAGATTGATGATACATGGACCTTTGTAATAAGTGTAAATTAATGATAGATGTACATTTATTTAAAAACAAAGTATTGATTGATTTACCTTTATAAAAATAAAGAAACAAGAACTCCAAAGACTTTGGGAAAACTTTGTCAAGATCAAATTGTATTATTAACTTGTCTATTTATAGTTTTGGTCAATTCAAATCATCATTGGAAAAACAAAGAAGAGAACAAAGAATTCAACAAAGTGCTATAAAACGGGGAATTGTGAGTGCCAGACAAAAACTTTTATGCACCGGTTGTACGAATTCGTGCAATCGAATCGACCCGTTCACGCGTCCAAAACGCGCTTCCACGCGTCTGCACGCGCTCCCACACGCCTGAACACTTGTGCTGAAGTTCACCCAAAATTCGCTCCAATAGACCAGCCTTTGTGTATAGTTAAACCAACATTTGTGTATAGTTAAACCAACCTTTGTGTATAGTTAGACCAACCATGTGTAGATAGATCTAACTATATACAAAGGTATGTCTAACATATATAAAGATAAGTTTAACTATATACAAAGATATGTCTAACATGTACAAAGGTATGTCTAAGTATACATAAATGTATGTCTAACACAACATAAAAATATGTCTAACATAATGTAGTGGTATGTGCCAAAATTCAAAAATCAAGCCAAAAAAAGACAAGACATCAAATTTGGGCAGAACTGGTATGTTTCACATAGCTTAAAGTATGTCTAACATAATGTAAAAGTATGTCTAACATAACCTATTGGTATGTGATTTTTTTCAAAAATTATGTGCGAAAAAAAAAAAAAGATACGGTTCCCCAAACCCGAATCCGACCCGGGTGCATGGATATTCACAAGAGACCTACTCTTTAGGCCAAACGTATTTAAAACTGATAGAATTTCCTTTTAATGTGAAAATTGTATTTAATTTCTTGTTCTTGTAATTTGTTCGAGGATTGCTATCTGTATTTGAGAAGATTTATACACCCTACTAATAATAACTAGAAAAAATGTGAAATTTTAATTAGATGAAGTAATTAGTTAAAAAAAAATTTCTTTTGAAGTACAATTTTGGGAATTGAAAACCCTTTAGATTCTGAATATTTTGATTACAACAATTAAGAGCTAGTCTCCTGTGCAACTGGTGCACATACAATTCGGGTCGGGGTCCGGGTCGATCCGAATCTGCACACTTTTATTTATTTTATTTTTTTTAATTTTATTTTTTCACTTCAGGTTGTTACCTTTATGTTATATTCTTGTGACCTTTGTGTTATATAAGTGTGACCTTTATGTATAAATGTAATGACCTTTATATACTCTAACTTAGAAAAAAATGAAGATTTTAACAAAATTTGTACATATTTACGTTTATGTAATATTAGCTGCACATATATTCATCCTTAAAATGCACTGAATTTTGAAAATTTCAATTTTTTTTTCAAAGTTATGGATTATAAAGGTCATAATATTTGTACATAAAAGTCACAAGAATTGTACATAAAGGTTACAACAATACAACATAAATGTCTTAATTTGAAGCGAAAAAACTTGAAAATCTTCATTTTTTCCTAAGTTACTGAACATAAAGGTCATAACATATATATATATATATATAAAGGTCACACTTATATAACGTAAAGGTCACATCCTTACAAAATAAAGGTAACAGCCTGAAGCGAAAAAAGAAAAGAAAAAAAAAAGGAAAATCCAGGTGCGCGGATCCGGGTCGGGTCGCCCCAGTTGCACCAATTCAGATCCTTGCACCTGGTGCACAACAGCATTTGCCATTTATCCAATAGGACGAAAGAACAAAAAAAAGCACCAGTATTAAATAAATATGTAAGGATAATATTATTCATTTTTAATTAGAAAACAGTTGTACAATATCTTCCATTCTCCAATTGCAAAGGACATAATTTACAAATGTGTAGAATTCCTACGAAAGTATCTCATAAATTTAATGTTGTGATACGAAACATATAATTCACAAATTAAATATAAATGAGTTACTCTCCTGTGCATCAATTGTAAGGATCTCAGATCCGTGTAACTCGTCCGCGCCTCCAATTGTAAGGATCTCAGATCCGTGCAACTCGGCCGCATCTCTTTACTTTTTCACGTGTTTTGATCGTTATCTTTATGTTATGTTAGTGTTACCTTCATGTTATGTTATCGTGTTATGTTAATGTGACCCCATCTCCAAATTTCATACCCTTAGTTTAAAACCACTGAACTGAAATAACACAAAGGTAACACTAATATAACATGAAGGTAACACTAACATAACATGAAAGTAACATGAGGGTAACCCTAACATAACATGAGGATATGACAGTATGGAGCGAATTTTGGTGGGTTTGAGCGCACCCACCAAACGCTTGGGGCGGGTCGACCGGGTGCATAAATCATGCACCAGTTATACAAAATATTTTACCAATATAAATATACAAAACGAACTTTATATAATAGTCCATCTTAAGATATTATATTCACGAAACAGTGTGTATAAGTGTTGTTAAATCAAGTTGGGGATAAAAATTATGAAGTCTTCCCAAAAATAAATAGTGATTTAAAGTAATTATCGGGGAGAAGAAAAAAGAGCGTAGAGTAAAAGTCAACGGAAAGTTGAAGACCTAAATGAGGTAAATAGATGGTTGGTTTGAAATTAGTGAGTTGAATTTATTTTTTTCTTCAAGAAATTATGTCACGTTTTTTCTCTTTCACTTTCAATGTTTGCTTCCTTTTTTTTCCTCCTCAAGATGCGTTTACTTTAATTATTGATTGTGTTTGATTATATTTATAAGATTATTGATTTACATTGAATACAAGAATAATGTATCCATCAATCCTCATAGGTAGTCATATCACAATGTTGGATGATGTAAATTCGGACAACTTTCATATTATGAGTTTACAATTTTCAACCAAACAAGTTAATTTTATTGATATGACATCTATCTTAGTATTTCCTTTTCTCATCTCTCTTCATAAATTTATACAGAAAGAGTGCATTTTTCTTTCTCTTTCAATGTTTGCTTCCTTTTTTTTTCCTCCTCAAGATGCGTTTACTTTAATTATTGATTGTGTTTGATTATATTTATAGGATTATTGATTTACATTGAATACAAGAATAATGTATCCATCAATCCTCATAGGTAGTCATATCACAATGTTGGATGATGTAAATTCGGACAACTTTCATATTATGAGTTTACAATTTTCAACCAAACAAGTTAATCTTATTGATATGACATCTATCTTAGTATTTCCTTTTCTCATCTCTCTTCATAAATTTATACAGAAAGAGTGCATTTTTCTTTCGAAAGAAATTATAAGTTATTAGAGTTTTATGAGATATTTTAAAAAAAAATTAAAATGTTTAATTTTGATTTGGAAATAAGTTGTTGAATGGATAAATAAAAGGGTGGAACTTATAAAATGTTAGTAACAATAATTGTGTAATTAAAATGATCAAATTTGAAAGTGCTTATGAAAAATAAGATCATATTTCAGAAAACAGTTTATATTCTTCACATTTTCAAAAAAAAAAGTATCTTATATCATAATGAAACATCTTATTCTTAATTTTTTTCCAAACACGAATGAGGAGTTTAAGAGTTTTGAAAAATCGTATAAAATGTTTTTAAGAAGTTTATAAACTCACCCGACACCCTCTTAACATTGTAAGTTTATACAAAAACTCATGTGAGA
Organism: Scutellaria baicalensis; assembly: GCA_005771605.1. NCBI lineage: Eukaryota > Viridiplantae > Streptophyta > Magnoliopsida > Lamiales > Lamiaceae > Scutellaria > Scutellaria baicalensis. The sequence goes on from CM016721.1 coordinate 46,409,573, forward strand.
CGGTCTCACGGATAGTTTTCGTGAGACGGATCCTTATTACCTATGAATTGAACCCATATCCACAGATTTTCATACGAATTGTAAGTGTGAGTTATAGATTGATCCGTCTCACGAAAAGAGATCCGTGAGACGGTCTCACACAAGACCTACTCGTAAGTGTAAGCATCCTAACAAATAAATCATTAACACTTCTACACGAACTAGAAACAAGCAAAATGCAATATTGCTACTCCCTTGGTTGCAATTACAAAAATACTTTTGATAAAACAATTTGGTCTACTTTCAGGGTTCAAGTGGATTGAGAATGGGTCAATTCCAAATTTCAATTTTATAAAACAAAAAATAGATAACAATTGATATTGGCGTATCCCATGAGTTGATATATATTTTGTTTTCAAACCCAAAACCCAAACCAATCATTTGAAGGTAGAAAGGGGTAAGAAAACACATCTGTATTAATCTTAATGAACCCCTTTTTCATTGCATCTCCTATTTCTATACAATTAAAATTCATAAAATATAAGATGTAACACAAAATATAACAGATGATGCAATCCCAAAATGGGACGAGGTATAGATTTGTCGAAAACCACTGATTCATTGAAAACTACATCCATTTGAGAGTAGTGGTCAAAACCACATCAATTCTAAATCACAAACCTTACATATCTTTTTAAACGTGGATGAGATGTGCCCACCTCCTCATTGTCACTCACATTAAAATTGAACACAAATTTCAAAAGAAATACTAATTAAGAGATTGAATACTTCTCATCCACCATTAATTTATATCACGACGCTTGTAGATAAGGACAGAGGCCCAATATTTTTCTAATCAAATCAAAACACACAACAAACTGGGTGCTAAAATTTATACAGTAGATAAATTTTCACGATATTAAGTAACAAATTCTTATAAATTTAATGATATAAATAAAAAATATTAGAAAAGATTATATATAAAAAGAACATTTTTGAAAGTCGACCACATCCCAAAATAAATAAAAATATTGTAAACATATCATGAATTGGTAGTGGGTAGAGAATCATCTTATAAAACCACTACACAAAACTTTTTTTAATTGGATTAAATAGTCCAAAATTAGAAGATTAAGACATAACTCCCATAATTCAACTTGTACATTATTCAAACAGGGGATGAGATTGGTCAATTCTTGCAACTATCTAAACATTACCCAGCTTGGCATACTCTGCAATTGTCCAATATTGTTAAAGAGAAAGATACAAAACAGTCAACCACCCTTTCCGTGTCCGAAAATTCAAGATCAAATGTCAAACTACTAAATCTCCATATATTTCTCTTCTCACAGTTTGTATCAGATGAGATTGGAAAACAGCATGCCGATTTTCTTGATTTTCTTACAGCTTTGTGTCGTTTATCTATATGCAACACCTTCTTCTGCAGCTGATTCTCAGTACGAGGCATGCAGCGGGCCGAGAAACTGCGGCCAGGGCCCGAACATAAGCTTCCCTTTCTACATTGAGGGCCGGCAAGAATCTTACTGTGGCTTCCCTGGATTCATGCTCCGTTGCAACGATCATGGTTTCCCAGTTATCGATTTTGCTGAGACTAAGTATGTGGTTCAAGATATTTTCTACGAGACCAGATCTTTTCGGGTCCATGATTCTGCAACCTTAGCCTCGAACAAGACTGATTGTGTTCCACGAATCAGAAACACGACTCTCCCAAAACCGCAGTTTGAGTATGCGAGCAATGTAACGAATCTCAACTTGTGGTCCAACTGCAACGATTCATGGTCAAAGAGCCGTGTTTCGAGCCAGATAGTTGTTTGTGATGGTAGCAGGATTTGGGGCATGTATGATAAGGATGAAGGCATGGAAAATGCTTTCGAAAACTGTGGAGGGAATTTGGTCGTACCTGTTGAAGAGGATGGAGACATGGGAGTGGGAAATGTTGTACAGGTTTTGAGGAGGGGGTTTGTAATAAAATGGACAGCTAGTGATTGCAGTGGTTGCAGAGAGAGTGGTGGATACTGCGGTTTCAACGACACGAGCTACGTTTTCAAGTGTTTTTGCCCCGACAGGCCTCATTCCAGGACTTGCAAGCCTGGTAATTCTTACTTCTTTTTCATGCCTTGATGCCATTAGATAGAAACATGAACTGTGTCCCAAAATTCGAGTCCTCTTTTTATAAACAGGACTCGTATTTTGGGACAGAGATAGTACTGTCACAAAAAGGGCATTTCCAAGAATGGATTCAATGCATTAAACAAGGTATTATTTCTGTGGGATTCCAAGGCAGGGTTCGTTCATGTAACTATGATTGACATGATTCTTGATTTTGCATATCGTTTAATATATGCTTCTTCCTTTTGCTTAATCTTAGCCACTGAAGTGTTTGCAATGTTTCATTTTGTGTGCAGATATAGAAAAAAGTCATTCAAGGTTGATATTAATCACAGGTAAAACTCTCATCAAATTCCAGTTTTCATTCACTGTCAGAAATCAGAAACAAGAGTTTATTCATAGTTTAGAATTGCAGCCGTGTCTGGAACAGCAGTTTTCCTCCTACTATGCCTATCAACATCACTCATAATCTGGCGGCAATGCAAGAAGAGGCTCAAACCCTCTTCGTTCCTGTCAAGAAACACATCTGCTATGTCCAAATCAGACATAGAAGGTGGCACAACCTACTTTGGCATCCCCATTTTCTCCTACAAAGAACTGGTAGAGGCCACCAACAACTTCGACTCTTCCAAAGAAGTCGGAGATGGAGGCTTTGGCACTGTATACTATGGAAAACTCGGCGATGGTAGAGAGGTGGCAGTGAAGCGCCTGCATGAGCGCAACAACAAAAGAGTCGAGCAATTCATGAACGAAATCGAAGTCCTTGCTGGTATGAGGCACAAGAATCTTGTCTCATTGTACGGATGCACTTCTAGTCGAAGCAGAGAACTCCTCCTCGTTTATGAGTACATTGCCAATGGAACAGTAGCTGATCATCTCCATGGCGACAGAGCCAAGGAGGCCCCCTTGAATTGGCCCGTTCGCATGAAGATCGCCATAGAAACAGCAAGTGCATTAGCCTATCTTCACAGATCAGACATCATACATCGTGATGTCAAGACCAACAACATTCTGCTAGATGACAACTTCTGTGTCAAAGTTGCTGATTTCGGGCTGTCTAGGCTTTTCCCCAACGACGTCACTCACATCTCCACGGCTCCACAGGGCACGCCTGGATACGTCGATCCAAGCTATTACCAGTGCTACCAGCTGACAAACAAGAGCGACGTTTATAGCTTTGGAGTGGTGCTGATAGAGCTCGTGTCCTCAATGCCTGCTGTGGACATAACCAGGCATTCTAGTGAGATCAACCTGGCTAACCTGGCCATCAACAGGATTCAAACGCGCACGTTCGATAAGCTCATCGACTCGTCTCTTGGATGTGATTCCGACGTTGAGGTGGCTAGGATGGCTACCTCAGTGGCTGAGCTGGCGTTTCGGTGTCTGCAGGTTGAGAAGGAGTTGAGGCCATCCATGGATGAGGTTGTGAGCTTTCTTAAGGAGATTCAGAGTGGTGGTGGGATTGAATTCGAGATGAAAAAAGAAGGGAATGGAAATGTTCTTCATTCTGTTTCACCTGAAACAGATGATGTTATACTATTGAAGAACAAGAATTTTAAGTCCTCACCAAATGCTGTGATTGATAGGTGGTTTAGTAGCTCTACCACAACAAGTTCTTTTAACAAATCAGTGGGGACAATATAGTCATTTCCTATTCATCTACTTGTGTACATATAATATTCTTACAACTCAAACAAGTTGGCCTCATGTCTCTAACAACCTTGAATACACATCAAACAATGTAAATGAACAATGCCATTTTATGATCTCTTCAAAAATATTTGTTGTTCTACACCTAAGGCCCAGTTTGGATGCAAGGATTGGGTAATTAAACCCACCATGAGCCCATACAGTTATGTTTGGATTATGGGCTACGGCCCGGTTCGAGGGAAAGGGCCGGTGATATGTATATTGAAATGGGTTGAGATTTGGTGGGTTTATAAATCCATGTTTTATCCTAATTTAATTGCCATGTGAAGTTACTTGAATATCCTTGCTTTTCTCGTGCCAATTACAATAGATCCGATATAGTAAATTTATTTATAAATACAGTTTTTATATTTCTTAATTAGTATTAAAATACCCCTTATTTAGAATTATTATTATTATTTGTTGACAAATGTTGAACAATAATTTAATTTGTTTTTTGTTCACTATAATTACGTACTTAAGTCTAAAATAATTCTCATTCTCAAATTTAAAGTTAAAGAAAGTTTAAGGTATTTTATGTAATTTGAAAGTGTTGTATGTAAGTAAATATTTCAAAATTTATATTATTAATTGGTCACTTTTAATCAGCTCAAGAAATTACTAGCTTATCAAATTATTTATGATGTGAAAAAATTCAAAAAGAGATAGAAACAAATAGAATGCAAGCTTTCAAGTTTACTATTTAAGTTATTTGTAAATATTGTATTCCAAAAATATTATCAAATGTAATTTAGAAAAACATATACAATTTATGTTATTTGAATTTAGAATGAAACGTCAAAAAAAAAAAAAGCACAAGGAAATTCGAAAAAAACACACGAGAAATAGGGGTGAACTTTTGTGTAGATTCATGAAGGGCATTTTAGATATTTCAGGGCCATGTTTTAAAATGCTACTTGGAAGACAAAACTCTAGATTTTAATAAATAACTAAGACCATCTCCAACAGTGCACATGATTTTACTGTTAATTGATGTGTAGAAAAATATGAATTATTGGACTCATTATTCTATGGTTCTAATTGCATTTTGTGTGTTGACACATATTATTTTTCTACACATTTTGATTATTTTGTCAAAGAACCCCAATCTCCATTTCTCTTGTTATATGCAGCAATTTAGAAAAAAAAGATGGAAACAAGGAATGAAGACCGGAGTTGTAAGAAGGCAGACATTGGGTACAATATTTCCACATTGGGTGATCCAATGTGTGAGAATTAAGCCCAACAAAAGCCCAATCCAAATGCCGAGAAGAATGAGCCCAGGACAATGATACTCTTCTAATTTAGAAAACTGCTGATTAGGAGGAGCAAAAAAAGGAAACGCACATTGGATTGGAAGCAAAAAAAGGAAAGAGTCAACTTGGATCAAAATAAAGAGAAGAAGTTTTGGGAACCGAGAAGCGGAGAGGTTTTAGAGAGAGAGATAACTTTTCAGAGACAATTTCTTAGTTTTTCATAGAAGTTCCATGGAGAAAAACATGTTTGTGAATCCTAAGATGTTTGGCTAATCTTCTTACGCTAGTTCGAAGGGATGTTGATCCGATATTCTTGATTTACTTTGGATGATTAGTAACTTTTTCTTTGTTTCCATCTCTTGATTTATTTGTGTTGCTTGATTAATTGATCTATGATATTGCATGATAAGATTTAATATGGCCCGTTAGATCGAATTATTGTAATATCTATTGCTAGAATATAAATCGTAATCCGTAATTATTGCGATTTTATATTCCTCAGTAGCAAGAAACGTTGGAATCTTTAGGGGCAACACATTTCTAGATTACCCGAATCGAGCTTATGAATTTGGGGTCTAGCTTGTCCTATCGTCTTAGGGATCAATGCGTTCGTCACATTAAATCTGGAGGTCGTACCTACTGGGTTGTCTGATTGAATAGGGTCTGTTGAAGAGCTTGTTTTAATACACTAAACGTAAGGGACAATTCGGGTTGGCAGAGCTTATTGCTAATCTAGGGGCGAGGGTTGAGAGATAGATTGAGAGAAGCGTTACTAATTCGTCCATAAGATCAAGAATAGAATGTGAAACTGAACTGAGAACTAGTGCTCGTTTATTGATTGATTATTCTTTGTTTAATTGTTTTCTTATTGCATAATTATCAACCATTCCCCCTTTTATCTTGTTAACACCTTTGGACTCAATTGATTTTCCCGTTCCCTGTGGGATCGACCCTTATTTGCCATTTCTACAAATTAGTGAAGGTGAAAAGGTTCATTAAATTTGGCGTGCCTCGACAGCACGACCATTAATCTTACACATTTTTTATGTAATAACTGTCAATGGTCTCCAACAGTTTACATTATTCTCTGCACCAAAAAAGAATATTCCATAATATTCTTTAGTAATTAATTTATTTAACATTTTATTTATTATCAATATTCGTTATTATTGTTAAATAATCTATTTTTCATCTTTCGTATTTTAAAAGTGTAAACAAATTATATATATATTTAAATCTTATTTAATACAATATTTTATTATTAAGAAAATTATTGTATTTCTTATTGCTAATTTTTTTAATTTATCAATAATTTTTTTGTTTCATTATTTTATGCAATTTTTATATTAAAATTAGTTTAATGTCTAGATATTATATGTATTTATTAATATGTTGTATTGTATTTTTTTTTCCAAAATCGGAATGATTATAGCACTTAATATAAAAAATAAGGAAAAAAATGAATACAAAGTAAAAATAATGAAAAAGAACTTAAAAACAAAATAAAATAAGAAAAGAAAAAGAATAAAATAAATAATAAATAATGATAAGAAAAAAATGAATACAAAGTAAGAATATCGAAAAAGAAATTAAAAATAAAATAAAATGAATAAAGTAAATAAATAAATAAATAAAGAAAAAGAAAAAGAAAAAGAAAAGAAAAATCAAATGGCGCGAGGGTTGACCTGTGGAAAGTTGACACAAAACCAACGGTTAAGATAAGATGACGCAGAAAAAAAAAATCACTATTGGAGATGAAAACAAATTAACACCATCAAATTGTGATGACGCACTGTTGGAGATGCTCTAAATAGGTATATTACATGACATGAAGTTGTTTCCTCCCAAAATACAACGATTTAAACGTGAATGAATGTTATATCATCTATCACAGTTTTGATATTTTGTTTCATATTTGATTTTATTAACACATTACATGATATGGTTCTCTGATTATTTAAAGTTATGGGGATATTAATCGTTTATAATTCTTCCTATTTAAACTAATTAAATTTCGGGTTTCTTCCAAACTAGATTCTTTTATTATAATAAGTTATATTTTATCGAAATGTTAAGATCAAATTTAAGTTTTATTTATTATAAATCAAATAATCACTAAATGATATAACATCATAGTATAACTATAAATTCTTGATCAACCACTTATTTTATTATGTTTACTTTACTAAGAACATTTAAAGATATTACTCCATCTATCTCACATATGTAGACTTGTTTTCTTTTCCTAATGTCTCAAATGTATAAAATACTTTTTATTTAAGACAATATTTAAGCCTTATATGGATTATTTAAATATATTAAAAATAGATATGATAGAAAAATTGACTTTGCTTTGTAATAGACGATGCAAAATAATATTTCTCATACCGGTGATGGTGACATTTTCAAGTAATGAATGACAATTGACAGGTAGAGTCGATAATTTGAAGCTAGTCGATGGGCTAGTTCAAACAATGGTGGGAAAAATAAGAGAGGCAGGTCTTATGGGTTTGGATCAGAAGCAGCTTTTTATACAGTTAATTTGAGATCCAACGTAAGAAGTAAGATCACTCACTCTACTAATGATGAAATTCAAGTGTTACAATCTCTTTTGAGTGCTGTTGAGAGTGAGTTGGCTTCCTTTCGTAGTCTTTTTGCGAAGTTGAATAATGGATCTCTCAACCCTTCTACCTCTTCTATAGACGTGCCTCCCCCCTTGTGATGGTGAAAATGTGGCTAATGTTGATGAAATTGTGGGTAATGAAAATGAGGATGATGGAGACATGGGTATTGATGATGATGATGATGGTTTTTAGAACATGTTTATGTTATGAAGTTTAGTGTTTTCCTTTTGTTAGTGATGAGTATGGTGATGGATGATATTGATCATGTTTAAAACTTATTTTATATGGTGACATCATTTTGGATGTGTTGATGATGTTTAAGACTTCTTGATGTTGATGATGTGTAAGACTTATTTTGGATGTGTAAGACTTATTGTTGATATGATGTTTAAGAATTAGCTTGTATTTTCTTCAATGTTTACATTATTTGTATTACCATTATAAGATTTCTTTCTATAGGTATGAAAAATAGTTATACAAAATTCCAACGGCAAATTTCAATGTTAAAATTACCGTTGGAATTACTGTTGGAAAATATTCCAACAACAATATGCTGTTGGAATTCTAAAATTGAAAATAAATTCCAACGGATGTATGCCATTGGAAACTCCGTTGGAATTTTTTCCAATGGAAACGAACCGTTGGAATTTTAAATCTCATCCAAAAATTCCAATGGCAAACTACCGTTGGAAACACCGTGGGACAAATTCCAACGGTAAATTACCGTTGGAATTACCGTAGGAAAAGGCATTGGAATTACAAATGTCAACCGAAAATTCCAACGGAGAAAATACCGTTGGAAACACCGTTGACAAATTCCAACGGTAAATTACCGTTGGAATTGCCATAGGAAAAGGCGTTGGAATTTCAAATGTCGACCGAAAATTCCAACAGAGAAAATACCGTTGGAAACACCGTTGGACAAATTCCAACGGCAAATTACCGTTGGAATTACCGTAGGAAAAGGCGTTGGAATTTTTGTGTGGGAAAAAAATTCCAACGACAGCTTTCCGTTGGAATTACCGTTGGAATTATTTTTCCGTTGGAATTTCCCTTGGAAATTTCAAAATTCCAACGCCCACTTTTCCAACGGGGTAAATTCCGTTGGAATTACCGTTGGAATCAAGAATTCTAACGGAAAAACAGCAGATTCCAACGGATTTTGTGCCGTTGGAATTAGACAGTTTTCTTGTAGTGTCGTTAATTTCATCTCGACCAAATCACTTGACCCACGGGCTTATCGGTCCATTAAATCATTAAACAATATAATTTGGCTCGAGCCCGATTCGTCTCGACCAAATCACTTGACCCAATGACTTATCGGTCCATTAAATCATTAAGCAATAAAATTTGGCTTGAGCCCGATTCGTCTCGACCAAATCACTTGATCCACTGGCTTATCGGTGCATTAAATCATTAAACAATATAATTTGGTTCGAGCTGAATCGGCTCGACTCACTTGACCCACGAGCTTATCGGGCCGGACCGAACATTAGAGTATAGATAAGTGGTTGCAAGTTCGACAGCCATCTAATTCAATGAAATGAACTCTCTCTTTCTCCATACTTGAATGAGTGCTATGTTTGAGTCCGAATTGGCCAACTCCGAGTGTAATAAGTGATTGAAAAATACATCCAACAACCAAATAATTGAATAATATATCATTTCTTCCCATTTTAAATGATCATATGTATTGAAATTTTAGTATGTAACCAGATTTGAAAATGTATATAATTTAACATTCTAGTCACAAACACAAATGTGTAATGTGAACAATTTCAAAATAATCCTTCATTTGCTCCCTCCCACGGCTGAAATATGAAGAGAAGAACAATATTAATGAAGTTACAGTTTGTCGTACAACTACTAAAACTGTATGTATTGTCTGTCATCCTTGTTTCAGACAGATCCTACGGTGCTGATTATCAGTATGAAGCATGTAGCGGGCCGGGAAACTGTGGCAAGGGCCCGAATATAAGCTTCCCTTTCTACATTGAGGGCCTGCAAGAATCTTATTGTGGGTTCCCTGGATTCATGCTCCATTGCAACGATCATGGTTTTCCAGTTATCAGTTTTGCTGAAACCAGGTATGTGGTTCAACATATTTCCTACGAAACGAGATCTGTTCGTGTCTATAATTCCGCGACTTTGAGCTCAAACAGGACTGATTGTATTCCAAGAACCCGAAACACGTCTCTTTCCAAGCCACTGTTTGAATACGCGAGTAATGTAACGAATCTAAACCTGTTCTTCAACTGCAATGAGTCGTGGTCGAAGAGTCTGGCTTCGAGCCAGATGGCTGTTTGTGATGAATCTGATAGCAGGGTCTTGGGGTTGTATGATAAGGATGAGGGAATTGGAAAGGCATTGGAAAACTGTGGAGAGAATTTGGTTGCACCTGTTGAAGAGGATGGAGACATGGGAGTGGGAAATGTTTCAGAGGTTTTGAGGAGAGGGTTTGTACTAAAATGGACATCTAGTGATTGCAGTGTTTGCAGAGAGAGTGGTGGATATTGCGGTTTCAACGACACGAGCTACGTTTTTAAGTGCTTCTGCCCTGATAAGCCTTATTCTGTGGCTTGCAAGCCTGGTAGGTTCTTATTCTTGAACTACATTAGTTCATGTGACTCTGTTCTTTCTTTAAAAGAGACATCTTGTTTTCCTATTACATGTTCTTGCGTTTGAATTTTTAACGGCTCGTGTTTCAGGAATCAACAGATCATTAGGATCGATTTTGGGATCAGGTTTTGGGGCTGTTATAGTGATCACCTCCATGTTAATGTTACTGATTATGGCTAAGAGGAAAATGATGAAGAACGGGTCGAAGAACAAGAACATAGAGCTCTTGTTGAAGCAGCGTGGAAATCTTGCACCATTGAGATACAAATATTTGGATCTCAAGAAAATGACCAACTCATTCAGTGACAAGTTAGGACAAGGAGGCTATGGCAGTGTGTACAAAGCGAAGTCGGAAGATGGCCGTTTCTTGGCGGTTAAGATTCTCAACGAGCATAAAACCAATGGAGAAGAGTTCATCAATGAAGTTGTGAGCATCAGTACAACTTCCCATGTGAACATTGTCTCTCTTCTGGGGTTTTGCTTTGAGGGTTCGAAAAGGGCTCTGGTTTACGAGTTCATGCCCAATGGCTCTCTTGATAAGTTCATAGGTTACAAGTCTTGTTTATCAGAAAAGTCCCAATTGGGTTGGGATAAACTGTTCGAAATTGCTCTAGGCATTGCTCGTGGGCTAGAATACTTGCATCAAGGCTGTCAAATGCAAATACTTCACTTGGACATAAAGCCTCACAACATTCTTTTGGACGAAGATTTTCAACCAAGAATTTCAGATTTCGGGCTGGCTAAAGTGTGTCCTAATAGAGCCAGCATAACGTTGATGTCGGGGACAAGAGGGACCGTAGGATACATAGCCCCGGAAATGTTTAGTAGGAGCTTCGGAAAAGTTTCTCACAAATCTGATGTGTATAGCTATGGAATGATGGTGTTGGACATAGTCGGAGAAAGGAAAAACATGGATCAGGGAACTCAAAACACGAGCGAGAAGTATTTCCCACATTGGATTTATAAGCATCTTGAATCGAACGGGGATGAGAGAATCGATGGAGAGGAGGATGAATGGGAAATGAGTAAGAGAAAACTTACAATTGTTGGTTTATGGTGTATACAAACTCATACAAAAGATAGGCCATCAATGAGCAAAGTGGTGCAAATGTTGGAAGGAAAGCTTGAGTCATTGCCAATTCCACCCAACCCTTCTTTATCTTCACCCCCAACACCACCATACAATGCTTCTTCATCTTCTGATTCATCAATCTAGTTACTTCATTTCTGTTTTCTTGAAGGGATTGTAAGAATTACATTTTCACTTTTTTTTGAAGGGATTTCATTTATTATTATAGAGAAATATAGATATAGATAACAATAATTATTATTGGTCAGCTACTCATTTTATTATTGTTACTTTAATGAGTTCATTTAAGAAAATTATCACTCCCTCTATCTCACATGATATATAGATTTTCTTTTTCCAAATGTCTCATGTGTATATATATATATATATATATATTTACTTTTTATATAAAATAATACCTTTAGCCCTATAAGTATTATTAAAATCTATTAAATATGGGGACATGATGGAAAAATTGACTTGCCATGCAATAATAAGGCAATACAAAACAAAAAACATTAATAAAACAAAACAACAATTGATGCAAAAAGACAATTTTTTTTAATCGCCCCTAATACTTTCAAAATTGTAATTCTTGTGTGTAATTTTTTTCCGACATTTCATTATTATCAATGATTTATAAGATTTCGTTCTCCTTGTGTTATAATTTTTTATTAGATAATTTTGCCCCCTTAAAATAATTTTTCGTTCTCCTAGGCTGCGGCTATTAACAACCCATTTTATTTTTGAATACACAACTCTAACTTTTTGGACAAAATAACCTTGTAAATGTTGACAAAAATATTCTTTTATATAATTTATAAAATTAATATATATATTAATAATTAATTGAATCATACTCTATTAAAATTCTAATTTATTCAAACCCCAATTCTATTCAAATTACAATTCTACAAATGTTACTTAAATTTAATCATATTCAAAATTTAATTTTTTGACAGCGAAACTATAAGTATCTCAACTTTCTATGATTAATTCTATAACAACAAATTTTGTACGTCTTAATTAGTAGCAATGGACCTTAATAATTTCATGGAGATGCGAGACGTACGTCTTTTGCCATGTTTTGTCGTAAGGAATTAAAAAAATTCGATCGCCTAAATTTAAGAAATTTGAAGGCAAAATTGTGAACAGTTCAACAAAACCAGTAAGAACAGTTAACCAATGTTCAACCACTATATGAAGAGCAATTATAAAACGTTTGATTATAAGGGGATAACATTTTGAATATCTTCAACCATATATAGTCAAACATGTGAACAATGTTCCTCTCGTTCAGATTGAACAATTTTTTGAAAAGATCATTGAGAGCCGGAAATGTTTGACCACCAAAAAAACATTGATTTATATTAATTGAAAAGGTTGGTTGGAAGTTGGAACTTGGAGGTGATAACATGTTTTTTAATTTTATTTATAACTTATTTGATTTTTTTAAATGATTAAGGACAAAATAGGTAATCTAAAGGGGTATATTAGAAAAAAAAATTTAAATATAAAGGGGGTTTATTTAGTAATGAGGTATATTTAGAAATTAGAGGGACGTTGATAGTCGCGGGTTAAAACAAATTTTTGGAACCGTCCCTAACACTGTTCATGATGGTGAGAAGTTGAATTACAAAGAGTCAGACAATTTGAATCTTAACCATTGAATGGACCAACGGAAACCACTCGCAAGTAAAGATGAACTCAATTATGAATATAGTGGGAAGAGGAAAGAGTAAGTCTCCTATGAAATAGGTGCATGGATCTCAAATTTATACATTCGGGTCGGATCTGGATTAGAGGACCCGCTTCTCTCTTTTTTCCTTTGTTTTTACGCATAGTTTTTTAATTTTTGTACCTACCAATAAGTTATGTTAGATCTATCTTTACATTATATTAAACCTACTTTTACATTACGTTAAACCTACATTTCTACCCAAATTTCATACCTTTTTTTTTCTGCATTTGGTTTTTGAATTTTTGCATCTACCATCATCTTATGTTAGACCTACCTTTACGTCATGTTAGAGATTAACTTTACACTATGTTAAACATACCTTTCTACCCAAATTTCATACGCTTTAAAAAAAAAACGTAGGTTTAGCATATTTTGGACATATACCATTACTTTGTAGTAGATATATCTTTATATATAGTTAGACCTACCTTTGTATTATGTTAGACCTACCTATATATTGGAGTGAATTTGGTTGGGCTTGAGCACGAGTACCAAACAAGTGAAACGTGCGTGGGGTTCCTTTGATATATGGATTTAGATCCGTATGTCCGAGTCATATGAGTCTTTGTTAATTGATGACCTTACCTACCAGAGTTATGGAGCTGGGTCCTAATTGGCAACTCTAATTGGCTGAAAGGCTTCTCAAGTCTTCTTCCTCACTTTTTCTTTCGCTTTTTTTTTTAGTATAAAATTTAAAGAGATTTTAGCTAGCCAGGTTCTAAGATATATCAATATCTAGTCAGGAGCAGAGATCTCATATGAAGCAACAAGAGAGAATAACAATAGTGATCATGGTGCAGTATCTCGTACAATTATTAAGACTCTATGTATTGTGTGTGATCTTTGTATCACACGGATCCTACGGTGCTGATTCTCAGTACGAAGCATGCAGCGGGCCGAGAAACTGCGGCCAGGGCCCGAACATAAGCTTCCCTTTCTACATTGAGGGCCTGCAAGAATCTTACTGTGGCTTCCCTGGATTCATGCTCCGTTGCAACGATCATGGTTTCCCAGTTATCGATTTTGCTGAGACTAAGTATGTGGTTCAAGATATTTTCTACGAGACCAGATCTTTTCGGGTCCATGATTCTGCAACCTTAACCTCGAACAAGACTGATTGTGTTCCACGAATCAGAAACACGACTCTTCCAAAACCGCAGTTTGAGTATGAGAGCAATGTAACGAATCTAAACTTGTGGTCCAACTGCAACGATTCATGGTCACAGAGCCGTGTTTCGAGCCAGATAGTTGTTTGTGATGGTAGCAAGATTTGGGGCATATATGATAAGGATGAAGGCATGGAAAATGCTTTCGAAAACTGTGGAGGGAATTTGGTCGTACCTGTTGAAGAGGATGGAGACATGGGAGTGGGAAATGTTGTACAGGTTTTGAGGAGGGGGTTTGTAATAAAATGGACAGCTAGTGATTGCAGTGGTTGTAGAGACAGTGGAGGACGTTGTGGATTCAACGACACGAGCTACGTTTTTACGTGCTTCTGCCCTGATAGGCCTCATTCCAGGACTTGTATACCTGGTAAGTTCTTATTCCAAAAGTACTAGACCACTTCAATTGTTAATTTGCTGCAATTTGACATATATTAGATGCAGATTGCCTACATTTTGTTCAAGTTGTCTCAACAAACAATTTTATTGTTAAAAATCTCTTATTTAAAATGCATATAGTTGGAAAAATTACTTGTACTACAAAGATTGTGCAGTCCAGTCTATAATGGAGAGTACATTACAAGATATATATGACTTCATGTTTTTTGTTGATATGTTTCTTTGCCTACAATACATCATGAGAATTTTTAGTTGTATTTCAGGAAAAAAAAGATCATTAGCATTGGTCTTGGGATCAGGTGTTGGTGCTGTTATAGTGATCACTTCCATATTGATCTCACTGATTATAGCTAAGAGGAAGATGATGAAGAACGTGTCGAACGACAAGGACGTCGAACTCTTGCTGAAGCAGCATGGAAATCTTGCCCCATTGAGATACAGATATTTGGACCTCAAGAAAATGACCAACTCATTCAGTGACAAGTTAGGACAAGGAGGCTATGGCAGTGTATACAAAGCAAAGACAGAAGATGGCCGTTTCTTGGCGGTTAAAATTCTCAACGAACCCAAGAGCAACGGAGAAGACTTCATCAACGAGGTTGTGAGTAATAGTAAAACTTCCCATGTCAACATTGTCTCTCTTCTTGGGTTTTGCTTTGAGGGTTCTAAAAGAGCTCTGGTTTATGAGTTCATGCCCAATGGCTCTCTTGATAAGTTCATAGGTGACAAGTCTTGTTTATTGAGAATGGATAAATTGTTTGAGATCGCTTTGGGCATTGCTCGAGGGCTAGAATACTTGCATCAAGGTTGTCAAATGCAGATACTGCACTTTGACATAAAGCCTCACAACATTCTTTTGGACAAAGATTTTCAACCAAAGATTTCAGATTTTGGGCTGGCCAAAGTGTGTCCTAATAGAGCCAGCATAACGTTGATGTCGGGGACAAGAGGGACCGCAGGATACATAGCCCCGGAAGTGTTCTGTAGGAACTTTGGAAAAGTTTCTCACAAATCCGATGTGTATAGCTATGGAATGATGGTGTTGGACATAGTCGGAGAAAGGGAAAACATAGATCAGGGAACTCAAAACATGAGCGAGAAGTATTTCCCACATTGGATTTATAAGCATCTTGAATCGAACGGGGATGAGAGAATCGATGGAGAGGAGGATGAATGGGAAATGAGTAAGAGAAAAGTTACAATTGTTGGTTTATGGTGCATACAAACTCATCCAAATGATAGGCCATCAATGAGCAAAGTGGTGCAAATGTTGGAAGGGAAACTTGACTCATTGCCAATTCCACCCAACCCTTCTTTATCTTCACCTTCTAGACCACCAAACAATGCTTCATTTTCTGAGTCATCAATGTAGCTCATTACCATATGTTTTAGTCGGTTTTGAAATGCTTGTTAAGACTTGAGAGTTACATTTTTTTTTTGTAAAATTGATGTATAAAGCCTTTGATAATATGTACAATTCAAATCTTAAATGATCATGGTTGATCCCCACCTTTTTCATGCTTAAGGTCAACAAGAAAAATAAGACTAAACCACCAAGCCAACATAAATATCAAATTCAGACAATATTGTAAAAAACCATGAAAAAAGTTACATAATAATGTCATAATTTTGTTTTGAACTTATATATTTGAATGGGTCAATTTATATGCGCATCTTGCGCAACTGAATACGTGGACCAATAAGATTTGGTCAGGTTCTCCCCATTTTAAACATTTTAATAATGCTTAAAAAAGAATTTGAAAAGGCTCTATTTTTTAAAACAAAAAAATTAAAAGAGAAGAAAAAATGTTTTAAAAAAAAGGGGACAAATTAGTTCTGTTTAGGAATTAAGATCAGGAAAAAAAAAAAAAAAAAATCTCGCACTCGAATTCTCATACTTCCCGGCAACTTACACCACCACCAGCCGCCGCCACCGCCCTCCGGCAGCCACTGCCGCCCCTGGCCGACGTCGGATTTTAAAGGTTGGCTTTTTTCCCTTTTCATTGTCTGAGATTTTTCTGCAATTCTTAGTCAAATTCTGAGTTCGTTTTTCCTGCCCCGTCATATTGAAATCATCGAAGGCATTTTCCAACTCTGGATTTCGGTAGCTGACAATTGAATTGACGCAATCTTCGGCGGATCTTCGGTACGATTTTCTTTTCCTTTTCTTTTTTCTCCACGTGTACACAGATTCTCGAAGTGAATGAGGTGTAGTTGATGCGATCAAATACGTAGAATGTGGTTTGATCTTGATTATGAACATTTCTTAGATTAATGCTGTGTATGTGAATGCGATAGGAATGGAATTGTGTATGTGAATGCGATAGGAATGGAATTGGAACATACTTGTTTGGAATGTCGTTGATTTTATTTATTCTATTGATTTGACGGGGTATATGATTTCGGCCTAGAATTATTATGGCTCTGTTCATAGGTTTCTGATTGAGCTGTAAGATTATGGTTTGACTCGTGATTCTAATACATCTCAAGTTAACGTGGTTTTCTGATGGGATGTTTGTTTTAGCTTTTAACATCTTGTTTATCACCCATCCATGACAATGTTATCATGAAGCATCAAAATGGTTACTCCTCTTTACAGGATGCCACATGCTGTTTTAGTTTGAAAGAGAGTTTTTTATAAGATCATGTATTTCTACAAGAAAATCGTTGGTGTAGTTATCTGTAAGTAGAAGGAATGGTGATTTACCATTAAAGTCTCTATCATCGAAGATTTAGTGCTTATTCAATCTCTTGTATTTCCACTGAAAGCCTTTGTATTGCCTTGTAACTTACTGTTTTGGATTATCATTGATGTTTGGTTGACTTCTCACAGCATGGATCCTCCAGCTGATGGCATGGGGCTTCAACCCGAGAAACTTGAAGAAGAAAAAGAGAGTGGGCCTTTGTTACATTGTGATCTATGTGATGCAGATATAGTTTATAAAATAGCACAAGGATTTCTTCCTGGTTTGGCCTCGGCATGTATTGACAATACTACTGGTGGCCTCTTTAAAACCCCTGCTAATGTCGCTGTTGAAATCAGAAAAGAAATGGTTGACTACCTTATCCAACGAAGTGAAAATTTTGTGGCTGAGTCAGTGGTCCTAGAAGGTGCTTCAGATGTGGAAGTATCTGTAGATCCGTATGATACGATATCTGATTTCATTGATGACTTTGTCGGTACAAAAAGAAATTTCTTCAGTCGTGTTTCAGGGTGGCTGCTGAGTGATAAAAGAGAAGACTGGATAGAAGATCTTGTACAAGAGATGGAATTAAATGGTTTTTGGTTATTGAATAGGAGGAACACAATTGCTCAATCTCTCTTGAAAAATCTTGACTTCAAAGACATGTATCATTGCAATATGAACTTTAAGTCTGTACACGAATTAGAAAAGCACAAATTGAATTGCAGTTTTAGGACCATGAATTGCTCAAATGAGGGATGTGATTCGTCCTTTAGTGCTGCTCAGATGGACCATCATGATTCTATCTGTCCTTTTAAAATGCTTCCATGCGAGCAGAATTGCCCAGAAATCATTATGAGGCGTGAGATGGACAGACATTGCATCACTACATGTCCAATGAAGCTTGTCAAGTGCCCTTTTTATTCGGTAGGTTGCAAGTCTACTGTTCCTCAAGGTACGATTGAGCAACACAGGTCTGAGAGCTTCTCATCCCACTTGCTATATGTCTTACAAATTCTTCACAAGGATGCATCACCAGAAGATCTGAAGGAGAGGATAAATGAATTGGAAAAGGTAATACACAAGTAGTGGGTATGTGCTAGTGTATAATTGCTATTTTGATAATCCCATCAATGTTTCAAACTTATAAAAAAAATTGAAGTATTCAAACAGTTTTCTAACATCAATTGATCAGGCCTTGTACCTGTAATCCAACCCATCTGGAGTGGTTATGTGTGTGTTAAAAAGGTTTGATCAGGTGGCAGGTTTTAATTTTTAAACATGAATGGGTCTTTGTCCGCGGGTCTTGTCTCTTGTCATACTCGACCCATACCCAAATCTATATGAATATTATACTTTTTATATTTGTTGGGGAATTCATACAACATATTATTTTCTCTATTTTATTTCTTGTCATCATTGTTTGCTTATTCTAACTAAGATGACAACAGATTGATGGAATTGGGTGTTGAGTTCTCTAAGTAATTAGTGTGGAATTCTTTCATTCTTAGCAGCTATCATCTCCTGGCAGATTAGCAGTAGCTCGTGATGCTAGATCTTTGACATCTGCCATTAAGGATCTTGAAGCAAAGCTTGGGCCGTTAAAGGTAAACACAGATGCCAAACGCGAAAAAGAGGATGAAGATTTGAATGAAAAAAACGAGGACATGACGGACAAGCCACATAAGCATGTCAGGTTTGAGGGTCTTCCTACTGAAGAGGAAGAAGCAACTGTTGACTCATACTCCAGCGGCAATGATCAAGAGGACTCTGTTCAAGGAAATAAAGAGTTGATGGAATCATCTACAACCGAGAGTGGTCCATTACAAGCTAATGAAAAAGATGTGGTTGCATCAATTCCTGAGCATGAAAACTTGGAAGAACCACCATTTGTGAAAGAAGAAAGTCTAGGCTCGCCTGTAAAAGTTGATGAGCAGATGGGGGACACATCTGAAGAAGAAATGGTTGATCCCATCAATGAAGAAAATTCCACATCACCCATCAATCAGGACTATTTCACAGAAGCAGTTGATGAGAAAGAAAAACATGCTGAATCAACTGCTGAGAATGAAAAACATGTTGAATCAAGTGTCGAGAATGAAAAATATGCTGAATCTACAGCCGAGAGTGAAACAACACATGCTGAATCCTCTTCCGAAGATGAAAAAGATGCTGAATCTACAGCCGAGAATGAAACAACACATGCTGAATCCTCTTCCGAAGATGAAAAAGATGCTGAACCTACAGCCGAAAATAAAACAACACATGCTGAATCCTCTTCTGACGATGAAACACATGCTGATACAACTGCCAAGGAGGAAAAACATGCTGAATCAACTTCGGAGGATGAAACACATGCTGAATTGACTGACGAGAAAGAAAATCGTGCTGAATCTTCTGCTGAGGATGAAACACACGCTGAATCAACTGTCGTGGAGGAAACACACGCTGAATCAACTGCCGAAAATGAAACACATGCTGAATCTACTGCTGAGAAGGAAAAACTGGCTGGATCAACTGCCGAGAATGATTCAAGCTGAAGGAAAAGCAGTTGCATGCTATCTCTCTTCAGTTTACAGGACAGAGAAGAATTTAGAAGTATTAATTCTTGCTTTTTATTTATATTTTGCATTGGTTGCACCTGATTTGATGTGCATTCTATGTGACTTCTGTTTCAGGAAAAAAAAAAAAAGAAAAAGATTATGATTTAGGATCAAGTATATATATCTGAGTGTTCAACATTAGAGGAGGATAATTTTCGTTGTCTGATTTTTGGATGTGCTCTCTGTCCACAGGTTTTGGGGGCCGTTGTAGCAGTTGTCTCTGTAGCAATCTTGCTTATTTTTATCCACGAGAAGGAAGATGAAGAATGCAGTGAATGACAACAACATCTACATGGCAATTTTGCACCTTGAAGGTATAAATACTCGGAGCTCCAAGAAGATGATGAAGTCATTCAGCGACAGCATAGGAAGAGAAGGAAGACTATGAAAATGTCTATAGCAAAGTCGAAAGATGCTGTCTCTTTGCAGTGAAAGTTTTGAATGAATAGATGAATAATGGAGAAGTATTCATTAATGAGGTTAGTAGAAGTTCTCACATTAAGATTGTCACTTTTTCTGGAATTCTGCTTTGAGGGGTTCTGAAAGAGCTCTTGTTTATGAGGATTAGAGCCTGTTTGAAATGTTTTCAAGAATCACATTTTTACGTTTAGTTTAGAAAATTTGGCTTGATGAATTTTAAAAAGATAACCTTTTCCATGAGAATCTTGCAGTTATTTTTAATGTTATACGGAAATTAAAGTTGTATTTCAATGTTTTTTTTCTTTTCGAATAGTAGTGGGTTTTGTTCAATTTCAAAAGAAATAAAGAATACTTACTAATTGATCCCTCTTGGTAAATCCTTTCTCTTAAAAAATTTAAATTTCAAATTACTCTATTCAAAAATAAGCTAATTTTGTAAATTTTGATTTTGAAAATTTTATATTTGATTTGGTATATAATATGACTTTGATTATGGATTAAGATATCGCATCACATTGAGAAAAAATAATTTTAATTGTTAAAACATTGTTTAAATAACGGGTTGATGGTTGATTATGTTGTTTACTGGCATTTGTGAGAAATTAGGTTACATTATCTTTTAAATTTATTATATTATGAATTTCTTTAAGAATTAGACTTCACCTTGTGAGAAAGCAAACAACAGCAATATGAATTGTAGAGCAATAACCTTTTGCAAAATGCTGCAAAATGCAAACTATTAGAAATGATGTGTTCAAACAGGGGAAAATATGACATATTGACATTGTATCTAATGATGTTAGATTTCAGTCTTATATTACAAAATTTCCTGAAAACATGAACTTCTGATTCAAACACAGCTCCGATGAACATATGAACACGTAATTGATAACTGGGCAACATAATCGCCAAAAGGAAATGGTTATAAATCGAGTAAGATGGTTGAATATCAGAATAATGAAGTTTAACTGTAACCCGACAGCTGTTCTCTCTTCACTGATTTCACGTTGATTTCAGAAATTTTACGACAATGATACCTCCTTTTGAAGATCTGCATATGTAGAGAGTGAAATGAATGAATGACCTATTCTTCGCTCTGAATTATAAGTTATTACCTCAGGTTGCAAAACCATAAACTTTAAGAAACATGTTAGATTGTGTACCTTGAGTGAGAGATTCATCTTGAGCTTTCTTGCTGCTGTTAAAGAAAATTGAAACGAGGTTACAGGTTATAAATAGCATTACTTGAATTTTTCAAGAAAGCGAGTGGTAATAAAACCTGCCTTATATAGTCGAAGTATTTTTTATTTTTTTTTTGTATTGAGTGAAATTGTTCATAATTGGCTGAACCAAATTGAAGAAAAGAAATTCCAGCAGAAATACAGTAATAAGCTTGAATTTGGTACCTTTCTTTGTTTAGAGGTTCATCCTGTGGTTTCATTGCCGGGAAAAGCAAAACTTCCTGAACAAAATATAGAAAATTTGAGTTTGAATAAGCTGGAAGTCAAATAACAATCTACAAAGTCAATACAAGAAAAATGTTGACCTTTATGTTCTGGGAATCGGTTAACACCATTGTGAGTCGATCAACACCCAAACCCCAACCGCCAGTTGGAGGTAATCCATACTCCAGAGCTGTACAGAAAGTCTCGTCCAAGGCCATTGCTTCGTCATCACCTGATTGTCGATCCTAGTTTCAATAAAAAACATTTTTAGCATATACTCCAAGACATCCAAAAGAAAAGAATTGCCAACTTTAAGCCAATTGAAGACGACTCAGTATGATTATTCTGCTTGAAAACAACCATTATTATTTAACTCATCACTATCAGCACCTTCAGTTGATCAGCAAAACGTTGGCGTTGCACAACAGGATCGTTCAACTCAGTATATGCATTGCAAAGCTGTCAGGTTACACAACAGAGGTTGAAAAACAATAGTTACTCAAGAAATTAAGAAAATAAGAAAAAACGAAGGGGGAGAATAAGATAAGAATGGTTACTTCATGCTTGTTGATGAACAACTCAAATCTTTCGGTCAGGCCTGGTTTTGATCTATGCCATTTTGCCAGTGGACTCATGATCTCTGGATGATTGATAATGAAGGTAGGGTTTACACAAGTCTCCTCAAGAAAATGCCCAACAAGCTGCATCATAATAAATTAATAATAAATAAAATTAATGAATAAGAGAACTCACATTCACATAATCATAACCAAAAACATGGTGATGGTGTTTCATCAAAATAAACATGCAGAAGTTATTACTTCAGTCCTCAGTATTGAACTATGGATGTCGAATTCATAAGCAATCAAATGTACAAATTTATCTTACTTTGTCTAGTAATCTAGCGGTTGTTTGAGGAGGTGGACATTTGATTTCAAATCTTGAACATGCATCCACCAAATATTTATTTGCTTCCTCACTGGAGAGGTCCTTGGGTATGTTCAGATTAGCCATCTTCTCCAACTCGCCTATCATATCAATCCGCCTGCAGAAGAACAATGAGATGTGACCTTTTGAATGACATTACCAGAGACTTAGATGTAGATAAATAATAATGCACATGTATGGGAACCTGAAAGGGGGAGTGAAGTCAATCTCAATAGGTTCATGATCCAACCCATTGGCATGATACTTGATTTTATAACCACCAGTAAGTTCTTTGACCATACCTGCCAATATGGAATTTCCTTGAGAAATTGAGGCTATAATGGTTTAAATAGTCAGATTATAACCAAAAATCTCCACCTACCACTGATCATATCTTCTGTTAGTTTCATTAGATCATTGTAATCGGCAAAAGCCATGTAGAACTCACAAGTGGTGAACTCAGGATTATGAGTTAGGTCAATCCCCTCATTCCTAAACTGCTTCCCAATTTCATATACACGGTCTAAGCCACCAACAACTAATTCTTTTAGATAAAGTTCTGGGGCAATACGCATGTAAAGTCTCATATTCAGTTCATTATGATGCGTCACAAAAGGCCTAGCAGCAGCTCCCCCAGCAATCATGTTCATCATGGGCGTTTCAACCTAAAAAAAAAAAAAAAACATTGAGAAGTACAGAATAAGAAGCAATATTGCAAATAGGCTAGCAACTAAAAATTTAAAAAATGAAATTAAACCCATAGATAATGACTGACAAGTACCTCCAAAAAATCAAGTTCATCAAGGAAACTCCTGATGTAAGATATAACTTTTGATCTGGTCTTGAATATTTCTTGAACCTCCATGTTCAGCATCAAATCCAAGTAGCGCTGCCTATACCTTGTTTCCTAACATGAAAATTTATGTTTCATCATCCATAAAAGGGTTTCATGTACATTGAGACCCACTTAATTATAATCATCAACAAGCACTCTCACATTTATGTCTGGATGGAAAAAAAGAAGCTAGACAGTAGATAAATCATGTTTACTAGAATAAAATATGAAGTTTCCCTCCATGGTACACAAACATATGGTTTGGTGGCTTTGCATTACAACGATTCACATTTCATATAGTAGCAATTAACAGATCCATTAGAAAGCTACAGTGATTTAAGATGCATGGTACCTGATCCTTCAATATATAAGCTTCAGGATTTCTCCCACTTCCTGGAACCCACGCATCATTAATCTGTCCAAAGCAAGTAAGCATCTATGAACAATCCAGACGGTGTTGATACATTTCAGAAAATAAGAATCAGATTCACCTTAGCATTGTCGGATCCTGGACCAACTTTTTGTCTAGGCATCATGTGGAGGCAGTGGGAAAGCACTACAAATGTTTTAGGAAAAATACTAAGCTCCCCCCTTTTGCTTTTACCTAAAAAATGAATAACTATAAGATGTTCTGAAGGAGCAGAAGAATTTATGATTTGAAACCAAGAGAAAGACTTTACAAAACTGTGCACCCTATGTCAGCTCACTTAGGAATAGAAGTCATTGTGACAAAAGTTCCAAATAATGAACAACGTAGACAGGAGGAAAAAAAAAATGCACCACACATGCAGAAGCCACTACTGAAATTCTATTCAGTAACACATCCTAATAAAATTCACAAAGAAATAACTTCCTACATACCATGCACAGTTAGGCACTATTTTGAATTGTCATAGCTCACAAAAATTAGACAGCTACAAACCTGGGAACCCAATTATCCCAACAATATCTCCTCGTTTCACTGAAGAATGAAATCTAGTAAACTCTTCTTCCTCCAGATCTGATTTCCTACACAATCATGACATGCATAACAAAAATTCATGGTGACAGAGTGTAAACAATGCACATACATACACACAAAACACTCTAGCAAATAGAAAATGCAGCATGCAAGTTGCTTAGCTCCTGAACATTTCTTTAATTGGATCAGAATAGAAGAATGCAATACAGACTTTCCTTTACTGGCATATATTTATTTAAAGTTCCACCTGAGTTTTGATGGTTGAAAGGCCTTACCATGTCTACAACAATGAGTGAAGTAGATAAACTTACATGTGAGTGAATTCAATAAGATCAGCATTATTATGTATTCATTAGCGTTATAAGAAATCATGAAGATGAAAGACCACAGAGCGAAAATTTCAGTTAGGCCGTCCACTACCACAAAGAATAATTTTTTAATATTTGCTGCTTGTTTAAGCACCCCCAACCCCCAAGAAAACACAAACAAAGTTATGCAAGTACCTTGCATCAGCCATAACTTGAACTTTAGCACCCCCACCATGTAAATCATAAAAGAATAGCTTTGAAGATGATGACCGTTTGTTCATCAGCCGGCCTACCAGAGAGAAATATCTCCATCATTAACCAGAAGCGAGTTTTTGCTAAAGTCAAAATGCCTTAA
The DNA here is from genome assembly GCA_005771605.1 of Scutellaria baicalensis. Classification (NCBI taxonomy): domain Eukaryota; kingdom Viridiplantae; phylum Streptophyta; class Magnoliopsida; order Lamiales; family Lamiaceae; genus Scutellaria; species Scutellaria baicalensis. The sequence continues at coordinate 46,434,780 of CM016721.1, forward strand.
TCACATAAACAAATACCAGCTATTCTTTCTTCAACATCCTCAAGATGATCCCCACTCTTTAAACTTTCATATCTCTTTACATATTCAGGAATAGACAACTGAGCGTCAAACTTGTGGGGATACGGATTTTTACCAGCTTCCTTTTGAGCTGCAAGTACTTTCAGCCGATTTTCATAGTATTGCTGCAAACCAAAACATAGCAGAATCAGTCCTTTCAGAACATTATACTACTCATCCAGACATAGTGAGTCCAAGAAAAGAAACATACAACCTAAAATCACAAATGTAAAAGATTTCAACCAGACATACCGTTGGATCCATTCCCTCATCCTCTGCAGCAGCAGATTTCTTTGCCTGAGCCCTTGGCTTGGCAGAGGCCTGAATTGATCACCACCGTGTTATATGCAAGGTCATGATAAATATAAAACACTATCCCAAATAAGACAACTTCCAGTTAAATGCATAATACCAAATTCTTAAGATATCATTCACATCACATTTTGCACTTCTCAGTGATATTTCAGATTTCCCTTTCTATTTTTCAGTGGAAGCAGAATATTAACACTGACAGCTACACAAATAAACATATCATGAACTCCAAGCAACCCATTAGACAAATTTCCAATAATTCAGTAAACTGAGAAATTTTGCACTTCTTCATTTCCCAATTCTAGAAACCTCGAAGAAGAAATGTCTTAAAATTAACAAAATTCAATACTAGAACAATAAGTCTTAGAAAATTCAAATCCGACCCACATTCAGCATAAAAAATATAAATTAATACGAAAAAAAATTCAGCAATTTCGGGAGCTTAAACGAAATTAGTAGTATACTATTTCAGTATTTCAACAGAAATTTAACACAAACCACAAGCATTAAATAAAATAAAATAACTCCTTTTTATGTACAATATACGAGTTCATGGAATTTAGAGATCACCATTTTCAAAATTTGTAATTGGAAACTTCAGTGATGATGATATAAACCCTAATTTCTCTGTTACTTCAGAAGAGTGAAGACTCTAAAACCCTGTGAAGAGCTTAAAATTTAGGCTGACAAATTCAACAAGATGATGATGAACTGGGCTTTGGACTTGAATTTCTTGAAGACATTGGTTTGGGCTTCAATACAGGCCCAAGTTAATTACATTTAACATTGAAGGGTTAAAATTGATATCGGGCCCGGCCCAATATGACCCTTTCCCCCAAAAAGTAGCATTAATCAGTATATATTAGCTTCTCATGTAATAACAATAGACTACTTCTTACACTAAATAATGTGTGACATGTGTCGGATTCAGAAAAATCAATGTTGATTATGTTTTGAAATTTTTAAACCACGACATTTATCATATATTCAATGGATTATGATGATACTCATGTGTCTCGATTAGAGTACATTTGATTAAATATCTTTTATAAATTTCGAATGTAACTTATAAAGTACAGATGACTATATGTCTTTGTACTCTAATTTCAAGTCTATTAGTAAATCATAGTGAACCGGCCTCACATTATATTTGAATTGAAAATATTGAACTTGCCACCACGAGTTATTCAAGTTTGACTTACAAAATATCGATCGTAATTTAAACAAGCTCAACTCAAACACAAACAGATAGACAATCAAACCCTAGGATTGAAATCACAATTTCAATATTTCCTTACACAATTGATATCCTAAAATTCATTTAAATCCACGTCAATAACAATTAAATAAAAGGGTTTTAGAATGAAATTTTAATTTTTAATCCATCAAATTTAATTTCCTCGATTCAAACCCAAGTAAATGTAAGTAAATTGTTGAAGGACCCTACCACCTCCAAATTGCAAATGGACCCCTACCAACCCCAACTCACACACATAGAATTAAACGATACGAGTTAGAACACATTTTATCTGATATTTCAAAACAATTGCATTCATCGTCTCATATAATGAATGTACAATATATGTATTAAAGATAATAAATTGCAAGATAAAATAGCAAAATTTGGAGAGCAATTTGCAAGGCTCCTAGACAAAAATGTAGAGTTGGAAAACGTGCATGTAATGGGATAACACATCTATAATATATTCCGACAACTACGTACTAGTAAAATGTAAAGCCATGATAAACAATCTGATTATCTTATAAACTTTCTCTTTTTGTCTTTAGACCAAATCATTACCCACGACTTACTTCAATTTTCGAATTAATTGAATTAATTATCAAACTCCACGTTCAAAAGCCTTCTCTCATTCCCACTTTATTTTGCTTTCTTCCATCCCTTTTTTGTTTTGCAATTTCCCATGCAAATAACACTCATGAAATTAATAATGTTACTAATTTTTCATCAAGTATTCATAATCTTTTTTATTCAAGATCCAAATATATACGTAATATTAGAGATTGTAATTTGTAAAGTATTTGTGCATATAGTATAATTTTGTCAAGTGGGTCTTTTTCTTATGTTTTTTTTATTGATTATTAACTTTTTTCGCTTATTTTGGTCGTTACCTTTATGTTATGTTAGTGTTACCTTCGTGTTATGTTAGGGTTACCTTCGCGTTATGTTAATGTGACCCCATCTCCAGATTTCATATCCTTAGTTTAAAGTCACTGAACTAAAATAACACGAAGGTAACACTAATATAACATGAAGGTAACACTAACATAACATGAAAGTAACAGTAACATAACATGAAGATAAAATACAATGTTAATTATACATTCATGATATGTTAGAGTGACTCTCACGTTATGTTAAAGTTACTTTCATGTTATGTTAGTGTTACCCTCATGAGGGTAACACTAACATAACATGAAGAGTATGACTGTCTGAAGCGGATCTTGGTGGGTTTGAACGTATACACCAGGCGCATGGGGACACGTGAGAGCGTGTTTGGACATGTGCAAAATCACGTAAGAGACGCGTGGGGTGGGTCGACCCAGGTGCATGAATCTATGAATTCTAAATCCATCCACCAGTTGCACAAAATATTTTGTAAAAAAGATAATGAAAATAGGTGGGGGAGACAGGGAGAGGCTCCGCAAGAAATCGCGAATCTTTAATCATTATGTTTGCTTTCTCTTCCCATTTGCTTCTCACTTTACTCATTTTATTTCCCTATCTAACTTTTTTTTTTAATATAGATAATATTATTCTCATTCTTTAAAATAATAATGGATTATTGGATTAGAATATTGAACATTGGGGATTTGAATATATATATATATATATGTATATATAAAAGATATATTTGCAACCGAATGGCTTTAAAAATTAAGGTAAATAACTCACATATTTGTTCCTATCAATTGTCAAAAACTATTTTCATTCACAATATTGTTAGTCGCAAATCAATTGTTGGGATTTCAATGCTTGAATTTGTTATATTTGAATTGATATAAATTCAAAATCGATCGATCTTTTCATTTTAAATTTTTTAGCAAGCTTTTAAATGCACTTCAATGTAAATAAATTTGAAATGAATTTATTTTACATTTTATATTTCAAATTATGTGCACAATTCAAAATAGAGGCTTTAAATACTTTGTCGTGATGAACATCTCACCTCTCAAATATTTTAGATGAAAAATAATGCATTTCAATAATTTATTGATATTTTATCACATTCCTGATTTCCTGTTAATTCTTGAAATCAAAAAAGGCAGATTATTAATTGAACATGATATTAGTTAATAATTAAAATAAGTATATTGCCAATATCTAAGATCAAAATGGTATTTAAGATTATTTAAGTGAACTGTCTAAGATATAGACAAAATAATGACCACACTCTCTTGGAATAATTACCTAAAATTCCACATTAGCTATAACTTATTTAATATTAATCATTTACAATTAACGAAAGATATTTACGATTGTAATACATTCATTTTTATGATTAGTTCTAAAAGAGTAAAAGTAGTGAAAATGGATACTCTTTATCTGGTACCCAAATGCACCTTTACTTAACACTTAAGATGAGCATCAAAAGTTGTATTTGTAGTGATTAATGAGTTCAATTTAGGATTAGCCATAATCATGAATTATCATTGATTTTAATAGCTTATTTAGCATAGTTTAAGGGTTTATAAGTAACTTAAGAATTTGTATAAATAGGGAGCCTCGATCTTAGTTCTAAAATAAGATTTTATTCCAATTATTTGAAAGTTTAAATTTAATCATTTAAAGCACACGATTACCATTATTAAAATCATATACATAAAAACTTGTACGTGACAATCTCATATATATATATACATATATATTCTATTAGCAGAGACCCAATACCCATCAACCAAATCAAATTTCACAAACTCAAGTGAATTGTGGTTATTGGTCATATGAGATGACCCGTCTCATGTAATTTTACAGAAAGTGATCATTGAAACAGTCTTACAAGAGTCTCTCACCGAATCTTATAACCTTAGTACGTAATTTATTCTGTCAAACACTACCACAATTTAGTTCAATATAAGCTCAATGTTATATTTACTTCTATGATTAGGTTGTTTCTTTTTCTTTCTTGGTTTTGAGAGAAGAGGCACAAGCTTGAAATAGACATATAAGTCTTGAAATTTGCAGATTCTTGAGAATGCAATAAGTATCCACCTGAATCAGTTTAGGGCATGGATCTATTGGCTCCATTCCTCTCACCCAACGGTCCTAATTTTGCAGCTCTCCTCAATTATTATGGTTGTACTTTCTGGGCGTGAGACGGTCGTGTGAGATGAATCTTTTTTATCCTTTAATCACATTCATATTAATAAATTTACATTTGAATTGTGAATGGTGAGTTAATCCGTCTCACATAAATGATTCGTGAGATGGTCTTACGTAAGTCTTACTCCTACATAATTATATCGAGTCTAAATCTCCTATTACATATACTATTACATGATATTTAATACACATCAAGTATTAATTATCTATAACCACTCTAAGCACTCTCCATTTATGTACAACTAACAACTCCCAAGCCACGTCACAATCACTTCTATTTATACCTCTTTTATTTCCCAACACTCATATAAGTAATAACATCACCCATTATAAAATATTAAAAACAATTAAATATTCCATGAAATATTAAAACCATCGATGTAAGCAATTTCTGAATTAACTACTATAGTTTTTTTTTTTTAATTGTTGACGTATAAATAAAAGGAGAGTGAAGTGTGGGAATAAAAAAAGATCGATGGGATAAGAACTTAATCCAATATCAAAACTAATGGTATGGGTATAATTAAAAGATAATTAAAATGCAGTGTTCGTTTAGTTTTTGGAAAATTAATTTGAAAAATCTATCAATGCCTATTTGTTTGTTAACTATATAATAATATGAATATTTCTTATAAAATATGAATATCTAATGTATTTTTATCAAAGAATTTATTTAAAGTTATAATAGTATTAATGATTTCATATTTAAATAATTATACTCTTGAATTTATTATATTAGGACTCTAATTTATTATAGGTTTTTTTAAAATTTATTTTAATTTAATAGAGATTGCACATTCTTATAAAAGTTTATAATTTAAGATTAATAGTAATATAATATTTTTAATTTAAAAAATTCAATATGTGGCACACGGGTTGATACTCGTTACTAAAATATGTAAAAAATCTCCACAAAAACTCACAAGTGTATAAAAAATTCATTTTGTGAAGTCCATGTATTATTAGACATGTATCTCCGAAAATTATTGTTCGTTGGGACACAAATATCAAGTTATTATACATACAATACAATATTATAGAATAAATGGTAGAACCTTTAGATTAAAAAATATTTAGTTACTGTCCTTTCTCACCATTAAAATAGTCAACCTTCTATCTATAAATAAACTAAAAGAAATGTATTTATTATACTTTAGAATTCTTACAACATTCTTATTGAACGCTGTTAATTAAAAAAGGAGTATTAATTAAACACCAATAAATTATTTTTCAAAAAAGAAAGGCGAGTTTAGTCAAAAATTAGACTTAATTCTCACAAAACTACACTTTCACTAAGAAGACCGCAGGTTCTTGTCTTCATAATCTCAGACATTAATTTTCTGCAAATCCATTAATTATTTCCTCTCTTGACATTCTTTCCGCCATTAATCCTTTTCTCTTTCTTTATTCACTACTCTCACACACTCCAACTCTCTCTCTCTCTCTCTCTCTACACGGCACTCAAAGCGAGCAAGCAACAATGGCAGTAGAAAAACTAAAGCCCAACCCTATAACCACCGCCGTCTTTCTCTTCCTCCTCCACTACGCCGCCGCCGCCGCCGCTACCACCAACCCAGACGCCCAACCGCTCCTCCTTTTCAAAGCCACCGCCGACCCCGGCAACACCATTCTCTCCTCCTGGAACTCCTCTTCCGATCCATGCACCGACTCATGGCTCGGAGTCTCCTGCCTCCACAACCGGGTCGCCCGTTTGGTGCTCGAGAAGCTAGACTTACAAGGCGGTTTCTCAAGTTCCCTAACCCTCCTCACCCAACTCCGGGTCATCAGCCTCAAGGAAAACGGGTTTTCGGGGCGAATTCCGGACCTTTCCAACCTCACCAGCCTCAAACTCCTCTTCATTTCTCACAACCATTTCTCCGGCGACTTCCCGGTCTCGTTATCTTCGCTTACGAAGCTTTACCGCCTTGATCTCTCGTACAATAACTTCTCTGGTGGTATACCGTTGAGCGTGAACGGTTTGACCCATTTGTTGACGTTGAAGCTCGAAGGAAACGGGTTTTCGGGAGCTATCCCGGGTTTGGCGTTACCTAATTTGCAGGACTTTAATGTGTCCACGAACAGGTTGACAGGGGAGATACCCAATTCACTTTCGGGTTTCCCAACGTCGTCGTTTTGGAACAACGGGCCTTTGTGCGGATCGCCGTTGGAGAAATGTAAGGCGGTTTCCAGCGACCCGTCGCGGCCCGGTGGGGCAATGGCGTCGCCGCTGAGCCCGAAGTCGACCGTCGCGTCGTCTCCGACGGCAATGCCGGCGCAGATGAAGCCGGCGACGAAATCAGAGAACACGCGCCGTAGTAAAATCAGCTCGCTGGCGATAATCGGGATAATAGTCGGAGACGTCGTCGTTTTGGGGGTAGTTTCTCTGCTCCTGTACTGCTATTTCTGGAGAAACTACTCCAACGAATTAGAGTCGGGGAAAAGCAGCAGCTCGAGCGTGCAGAAAATAGTCTACTCTTCGAGCCCGTACCCGAACCCGGCCCATTCAGAGAGGGGAAAGATCGTGTTCTTCGAATGGGAGAAGAGGTTCGAGCTGGAGGATCTGCTGAGGGCGTCGGCGGAGATGCTGGGGAAAGGCGGATTTGGGACGGCGTATAAGGCGATTCTTGATGATGGGAATGTGGTGGCGGTGAAGAGATTGAAGGATTTGAGTGTGAATGGGAAGAAAGAGTTTGAGCAGCAAATGGAGGTATTGGGAAGGCTCAAGCATCCAAATTTGGTGGACTTGAAGGCTTACTATTTTGCAAGGGATGAGAAGTTGTTAGTCTATGATTACATGCCTAATGCTAGCTTGTTTTGGCTCCTTCATGGTAATCTAATCCCTTTTCTTTCTTCTTCTTCTTCGTCTTCGAACATAGTTTATTCGTTCTTTCTGCTATTCTTCTGGTAATGATGATGAGAGTTTTGTTGGTTGTTACTGATACATGAAAGAAAAACTATGAATATGCTCCAATTTATGCTCTTGATGATCTTGGACTCTTTGAATTCTTGTTATTGGAACTTCAGAGTTTGGCTTCTTACTATGCTTTTCTTTCTTGTTATCTTCTTCAAAATTGGCTTTGGTGTAACCTCCATTTCTATGCATGATTCATTCCTACATGTATATAGAAAAGGTGAAATTTCCGTCTTTTTGATGGCCTACGACGATGAAATACATTAACGAATTGATTGAAGATTAGAATGCTTCGTGATGTCGTTTTGATATCTCTCTTCTACTCATAGCTGGAGTTGAATACTCCACTTTACTTGGCAATTGGTGTGAATGATATTGTGCTGTAAGCTATGATGCTCTGGAAATTGCCTGGCAAATATAGTTTCTATGTGTTGTCACCTGCTGCTTCCAACTGCCAGATTGCACTTATTACTATTTAGTGAATGTGGTTATCTGAAACATCTTCTTCATAATTTGGGTGATATATTTGTTATGAAACTGTACAGGCAACAGAGGGCCTGGAAGAACCCCATTAGACTGGACCACCAGATTAAAGATTGCATCCGGGGCAGCTCGAGGATTAGCTTTCATTCACAGCTCATGCAAATCCCTTAAGCTCATACACGGAAACATCAAATCGACAAACATTCTCATCGACAAGGATGGCAATGCAAGAGTATCTGATTTTGGCCTCTCTGTTTTCGCACCACCATCGTCGGCCCCCAAATTGAGCGGATACCGTGCCCCTGAGGCATCATTGGATGGTCGAAAACTGACTCAAAAATCCGATGTGTACTCCTTTGGTGTCCTCTTACTCGAGCTGCTAACTGGGAAATGCCCCTCTATCACAGAGGGAAGCGGGCCAGGCTCAGGGTACGGTGGGGTGGTCGATTTGCCTAGGTGGGTGCAGTCGGTTGTGAGAGAGGAGTGGACGGCCGAGGTGTTCGATTTGGAGCTCATGAGGTACAAAGACATTGAAGAGGAGATGGTGGGCCTATTGCAGATAGGCATGAGTTGTGCACAAGCTTCACCGGATCAAAGGCCAAAGATGAACCAAGTGGTGAAAATGATAGACGAGGTGCGGGGAGTGGAGGATCTTGACTCTGTTTCGGATTCTCCGGCCGTTTCTGAAGAGACGTGCAAAGCGAGCGAATGATGATCGAAGGTTAGCAATTGAAGAGGTTGTTTCAATTTCTTGAAGTTTTTGGAGATCCCAAGTAGTCCTTGGAGTATGAAAATTGAATTGTTAGCATGTTTCTTGGAAGGAATAGGTTTAATGTGCTCTTTATATTATTGTACTATTCTCTTTATAATGATATCCCCTAAAGAAATGATGAGATGGAATCCAAAATCTAGGCCTTACACAACTAACTATACAAGTGGTATTTTGATGAGGTTGTGTTGTTGATGCCAATTGCAGAAGATGATGAGTGTTATAGCATGATCCATCTTTCATTCTTCTTCAAGAAAGGCCCAACCCATGATTTAGCTGCCTGATTTATGGATATTCATCTTTTGGGTCCTAATTTTTCTTAAAAATTCAAATTTCCTCATTTTTGGACTAAAAAATGTTATAATATTAAAAGCAACAAAACAAAAGTTCTCCATGATGTTTGCTTTTTGTATCTTAATTTCTCAATTTTATATAGCTCATTACAATATAATTTACAATATATAGCTCATTATAATATTAAAGGCAAGAAAACTGATGAATCGATACATGGATCATTAGGCGGTCTTCTCTCATCTCAAAATATGTTTGTAAATTAAAAAATGTGGGGGACATGAAATTGGCCCCATTCATGCCCCCAAAGAATATACAGTTCCATAAAATCTCTCTCTCTCTCTCTCTCTCTCTAACCATTGAAGTGCATGACAGTTGGTGCAAACCTCAATAACCTGTCTAAAGAATCGGAAGTGAATTTTCTTGCAAACAAGACACAGACATTGGTTTGCCTCCCATTGTACTCACAAGTTCTACCACTTCTCAACCTGTCCAGGAAATCAGGAGTGATATGTGTCCTAATAAACTTGGATGGGTGGGGCCCTCCCTTGGACCAGTCAACCCAAGTCAATGTTCTGTTGGAATTCCTCTCCCCAAACTTGATGCTCACAAAGGTTGGCAGATAGTGCTCATCAGAATAACATGGCCCATGACAATACTTCTGAAAAACTGGGAAGTAAACCTTGTCTGAAACTACCTCAATGGCAAGATCTCTATCAATCTGAAACCATTGGGACCCTTTTCTCCACCCATCAAGATTGATCGTCGGCCCCATTTCATGGCTGTATCGCCCTCGCCCCACGGGCCCCGGTAGGTCATATGACTCGACAAAGGTGTGGGAAGAGTTGATCAAGTAAGAGTAGATGGTGGAGAAGTTGTAGAGTGGAATGCAAGATTCAGACAGGAGAACAAAGTATTGGTTTGAGAAATCAAGAAGAGCATTGGCTAGCAACCTCCTCTCTGCTTCAATCATGTCAACCTTTCCCCAGTGAACTTCCTGCAATAAGAGTTTTGCGCCAAATGAAATCCATCAATCATCATAAACTTGGCTTGCAACATATACAATGTTCACATGTCTACACAAACTAAGGTTCTTGTCACTTAAACACAAAGTGGTTTATTGAAGATAAAGTTGAAGAAAAAACTTGTTTCATTATTGTTGAATAGGTATGGCAAAAAAGGGTGGGCTAGGATAGCAATTGCTTTACTAAAAGTAGCTGATAAATAGGGCCTAGTTTTTGTGGGTTTTGCATAAGTGAACCACCCTGTTAAATGCTACCCCATTTTGAGCAACTAGTTGGTCCTTGCTCATCTTTAGTTAACACTAAGGCCATGGACATTTATTCAACCATTATTCTAACATCAAGAATTTTATTACACCTATGCAAGAACGAAATAACAAGCATTCAATTATTAAGGCAGAGACAGTTCACTTGAGTTTTTGGATCAGAACCAATCTGTTAATATGCTTTGTTATCAGAATAACTATTAAACCAAACAAAGAAACGATCTTTAATTCACTACTTAGAATTATAATAAAAAAGATGATCTGAACTGACCTTGCTGCGAATTCTCCTTCCATGAAAAACAGAGCCCACTGGCTCGGATCCATTGAAAGACGGGTCGGAGTGAACATAAATGGAGTAGAAGCCATGGTGGCCTTTGAAGAATTTCTCCCAAAGAGGGGCCAAAATGACAGGCCCTCTTGTCAAGAACATGAATGCAATCTTGGGGACACGTTGGAATGGGAATTCTTTGATTCTAGGAACCATTGAAGCTCTCCACAGAAGCTCTTCATCGCTCATCCCATGTAAGAAGGCAGGTGACGGTTGGGATCCCACGTGGCTTGTCTGAGAAGCATTCTTGATCCTCGGATTGGATGGTGAGAATGGTGGTTGTTGCAGCAGTGATTGCGAGGAGAAGATGGAGAACTGGCCATTGGTGACTTGAAGATTGAAGGAGAAGCTCTTGTAATGGAAGCAGATGATGATCCCGAATGTTAAGCCGAAGACGAAGAGGAAGAGATGAGAGAGAAGGTTGATGAGAGAGAATGGGATTTGGCTCTTCATTCTCGAGCTTCTTCCTTCTTCACTTCTCTTTTGAATGAATCTTGAATTATATTGGTGTCTGAAATGAAATGGAGAAAATGAAACAAGCAAGAAAATGGGAATTTTCTGAGAAATTTAAAGCAAAGATGAAACATTAAATAAATATTTGAATGGAAAAGAAATTTCAAAGAAAAACTTTTGAGAACTCTTGAATTGCCTCCTCTCATACCGCGCATCAGTCTTCACGTGTGAAATTACAGGTTTGCCCTCCACGTGTGTAATTAATAAAATCATTTATTAACATGTAACATGAAATAAAAGTGTGTTGAATTTTTCAAACAGGTTTTAAAAGTTATGGGGAATGGTTACTATCATTTCATGTTGAATGCTTTTTGTATTCTCAAGACTTAAATTGAACAGGGGTATTTTGGTAAATGAACAAATGTATTGTAATAAATAAAATATTTTGACTTATGTATATAAGACACCTAGAAAAGAAAAACAAGTCTGTATGTACAATAAGACAGGGATGAGTAATTAATGAAATATTTCATATATAGGTGAATTACTTTTTATTGAAATTTTGCATATTCAAGTTTTCCTATAAATGGTGAGGGATAAGAATTTACTAAATGACCTTTTGTTTGATTTCCCTTTATTACCCATATTAAATGACCACTTCTTATAAATGACAAACTGTTATAAATTCTATATTCCATGAAAGTTCCTTAAATTTCAACCATTAATGTGTTAAACTTTTTGGGTAAAAATTTTGGTACTGGATTGGAATTAATTCCATTCTATTTAACTTTTGAATCCTAAATTTTAGTCAATTTTCAATGTTCCTTAATTTTTATAATAACTCACACCAAACTGTAAGAGATCATTACAAAGTTTATATAATTAAATTTGATTATTAGAAAGTAGCTTGAAATGGTGGAAAAGGCTCTGGCTAATCATTTGTTGTTACCTTGCCATAGTAACCAATAGAGTTTTCACACAAAAATACAAATTTTTATTTTTAGAAATTATTATTTTCATGTTGAAGGACCAAACAAAGAGAGAGATAAAGAGTTTAACAAGAATGATTTGACGTTTTTTGTTCTAAAAAAATCAACAATAAAAGAAAGGTATCACTATTCAAAACACCAATAAAGTGGGCCACATCAACCGTGATAACACAATTTAACTAACATTTTCCTACATTTATTTGATTATTGTCTTCAATATTATTACAATCTTTATATTATAATATAGTTTTATTCAGATTCATAATGTTAAGGAGATCCATGTGAATAGTGTGTTCTATCCATTTTTAATTAACACCCCATAATTATAAACATTAACAAGATAATTATTGAAGTCCCATATGTATCATTGTAGAATATGTCTAAACACAACACGTAAAATCGTTAAAATTGAGAGATTAATTGTCAAACTTTGTAGCTTTTGAAGTCTCCAAAGTCATAACTTGGAAGCTGTCATAGCCCATAACTAAGTAATTGAAAACAATGTAACTTGCCCATCAATAAAAATTGAAGCTTTAATTCGATCATGTGTTGTAACAATTAAAATAGTAAATACCTAATGGAAGCAAAACAACATAGAAAAAATAAAATCTTCAATCTTTGATATCAATGGGAATTATAATGTACGTATAAATGAAATTCTTATATCAATTTCATACCTTTGATCGATAACATTTATCATTCTGATTGTTAATGTACGACTCGTTGTAGTGATGCCTTTAGATCGATCTCTTAAATAACCTCCTTCAAATTCTTCCGAGCTTTTAAATTTGTTCTGCAAGTTTAGAAACTCAAGAAAAATTGAATGGCGAATTCTATTTAAATTTTTGGCCTCAATATATATATATATATATATATATATATATATAGCACATAAGATAATGGTAATCCAAATTTAGATTTATAGGATTAATTCAAATTTGGATGGCATATATATTTAATTTATGACTATATATGTCGATTTCCTTAATTTAAAGTATTGATTGCATCAAATAATTTTGAATTATTTCAAAGATTTGTATAATATGGAAACAATATTTTCCTTAATTCATCTAAAATTTCAGAAGTTTTCCAAAGATCTGCAAAATATGCAAAGAAGTTTTTCCATAACAAAACAATTCACATTTTATTGGGTAGTAAGGCATTTTTATGGGACAATAAGAATAATTCTGGAATAAAATTTGATCAAATCTAAAATCATTAATTTATAACAAAGTTAACCTTGGTATATATATATCCTCGTGGCAGTGCGATTGAGTCAGGTTAATGTGCGGGTATGTCTTGTGTGAGACCGTCTCACAGATTTTTTCCATGAGACGAGTCATGAACTTATAACCCACACTCAGCAATTCATATGAAAATGTGTGGATATGGATTCAAATCATGAATAATAAGGATTCGTCTCACGAAAACTATCCGTGAGACTGTCTCACATGAGTTTTTGTATTTTACATATATTATTATATACACATAAGGTAGTATTTTGGATTCAAGACTTCAAATCTAATTAGTTTGAGAAATATTATTACAGAGATTAATCTTTTCTCAAAAAATTCTTCACTTTTATGCAATTTTATTAAAACTATCCCTTATAAATACGATAAATTCCAACATGTCATGTGAAGTTGTAGCTAGCTAAAATAGGAATTTTTTTGAATGGAATTCAATTGAATCTTCTGTTACATTCCTTAATTTCAAATAAAACTCTAAAACAAGAGTTAAATGAAATGAAATAAAATAATAAATTAGGTTTAGTAAAGGAGTTGAATATGCATAAAAGGGGTAAAAAGGTCAAAAAAGAAGTAGTTAAGGACGGTCCATGGCGGTGGCTAACGGTATCGGTTAGGGCAGCCCACCAAGATTAACGTGTTGCTGGCCCCATCAAACAAATTACTCCTCACAAGGTTGCCACCGCGTCAATGTCACAAACCATACCTAACGAAAATTCCGACTATACCAATTGCATGGATTTACGTCGTGATGTACTTGATGTAATTTTTATGTACAGATATCGTCCTCGATATGTACCAATTAAGCTGAATTTCTTCATTTTATTTTATTTTTCTAAATTATACTACATAAATGTCATGCTTAGACTATACTCATTGACAACCCTTGCAAAGGGTTGTCCTAATAAGACAAAAAAAAAAAAAAAGATAAATTGAAATTGGAGGGAAAACTGGTTGTGGAGATGGGTGATTGACCAACCCATCTCACAACCTCTCATGCCATGGGTTATTCAATTAGAGTGTGACAAGTGTCACAATCTAATTGGTTCTAGTTATTTTTTTGGATAAAATTTAGATTCTTGATAAATGATATTTATTTTATTTTATTTTATTTTTTAAAAATAACCAAAATTCCTATTTTTTTTATCTATAAATAGAGTGTAATATTGACATATTTTGAATTACAATCAAAAAATATTTATTTTCTCTCAATCTAAAATTCTATCTTTTTTACATTTTGAGGTTCACTATTTTCTCATATTATTTCCATAATCTCTTTCTTATTATGGATTCAAACAATCCTAATTATTACCCAAACTCTTTCTTTTTTTTTTTTATTTTCGTTTTATTTTTTTGATTTTTGGATCAATACGATTTATATTTTTTAATGGTATGAACTATTTATGGCAAAAATTTGGTAATGATAATTGATTATATAATTTGTATCTTTTATGTTTGCAATTTAATATTTCATGCGTCTTTTTTCATTTTTCGTATTCCCATTATTGTAATTTTTATATAATTAATGTAATTTTAATTTAATTATTGTGTTAGTATATTGTTTTTCATGTATTATTGAAACAAATTTTCTTACTATAATTGCGGAATTAAAATACAATTATTATATTTTTGAATATAATTAATAAATTCTCAAAATAATATACAATTTCATATTAATAATTGTAATATATATATATATATATATATATAGATGAGAGATAAATTAATATTTTATTAAAAAATTAGGTTGGGTTGGGTTGTTGATAAAGTATAAAAATATTGAGATTTGGTTGGGTTGTAGATTGTGTATGTGGATGAGAGAGAAATTAATATTTTATTGAGAGGTTGGGTTGTGGTGGGTTGTTGATAAATGTAGTCTTATGTAACATAAATGATACACTAATATAACACAAAAGATAACATCTGAAGCGACTAAAAAAAAAGGTAAAAAAAAAGGTTTGTGGATTTGAATCAATTAGAACCCGACCCTATTCTACTTGTTGTGAACCTGATATGAATACGATGGAGGTAGATGAAAACTCGAACTTCTCATCTCCTTTAATTGCCTTTCGTAAATAAAATAGCATTCATAAAAGTATTTTAAAGAAATAAGATTATTCATATGATTAAGAATCATTAACAAATAATTTATTATAATTATAAATTGAATTAATAACCTTTTTAAAGGATAATATATACCCCATTCAAAGAGCAACAATCTAGCTTATAATGGAATTGAGAAATAAGTAGCGAAAGAAAATGAATATCGCGACCCCCAATGAGTTCTTTAGCCTATATATTTCTTATCTTAATAATAATGAGAAGCTATAATGATTTAAATTAAATATTATAATGAACAACGGATATTCTTAAAAAAAATACAAATGCACAAATTTATTAATTATAAAACCAAATTTGTATTTTTTTTGTGTTTTTTTATTAAAAATAAGACCTTAAATAGCGTTGTAGTTCAAAATATATCATGCAAAAGTTGACATGGCTGGACTATTAGTCAACTTAATTCTGTCAAGATTTCAATTTAAGTATTTAATTTGATCCCTATCTTCCAATATAGCTTATGCAGTCAATATTTTGTTAATGATTACTTAATTCTTTTATAATTCTTATTTTCCATTTTCTCCATTTTGATTATTTATACTTTTGCATGTTGAACATAGATCTAGTTGGATTCATATCATTTCTATGTATGTATATACAAAACTTTGAAAAAAATATTATCTTACGAGTTTAAGTTTATAAGATAAAATTATGTTATCCACAAGATAAATCCATTTTTTCACGATCAATTCTATTTAAAGGATTATTGAGTAACCATTTCAAGGACATACATTTGTAAGAGTCATTGTAAAAGTATTTGTTATCCATTATATATTACATAAAAGCTTACATGAAACGATCTCATAAATAATATTTGTAAAAAAGATTTCATATGAATTGAATTCATATTCACAAACTTTCATATGAATTTCTAAGTGTGGGTTATGAGTTGACCCGTCTCACGAAAAAAGATCCGTGAGACGGTCTCACACAAGACTTACTCTTACATGAAATGATCTCATAAATAATATTTGTAAAAAAGAATTTATATGTGAATTATAAAATGTGAGTTACAGATTTAACATTGAAATAATATATCAGATGGTTTGAAATAAAACTTAAGCTATATATTAATAGCACGTTTTAATAGTTTCATTTTTATGAGTTGGTCTCTTGTGAGACTGTCTCACATGCGACCAAATTCAAGTATGTCTTTTATAGGTATAAGTATGTGTTTTTCAGCTATAAGTATGTGTTTTATAAGTATATTTTTACAGGTATAAACATGAGTTTTAAAAGTATGTCTTTTACACTCATAAGTATGTCTTTTTCAGCTATAAGTATGTGATCTGGAATTCCGTCGCATAACGGTTGCACGCGAGTTTTGTTGCATTTTTATTGCATCAATATCACATGAATAAACAGCCATAGATTTGACACATCTAAGACGTGGCAAGATGGGTGGGCCAAGATTCCCATATAATTCAGTTCTAGATTTTAGATATCCTCAAAGTTCACAAAATACATTTTGACATTCCAAATTTGGTTGGCATTCAAATCTTTGTCGCACCCACCCCACCCGCCAACGAATGCACACAAATCAAATCACCATTCTTTTATTGAGCTCTAAATTCCCAATCACCAATCCAATTCATTCAATCACTTCTTCATTCATTCAATCATGGATTGTTGATCGACTCCTTCAACGATCATGTCCGTCTAATTTCATTCAAGCTAGCTCCATTGTTGTTAATGTTTTTCTTCTAGATTATCAAGTTGGGCTCTCTGGCGTTACGAGAAATGTGCGTGTGGGTGCGAATCGTGGGACCCATTATATTAATTTCCCAATTCTTGCTATTCCCAGATGGAATTTCAAGCGATCCGATGAATTGAACTAGGTTCATAAATTCAGGAAACGTTGTTTCGAATTTCCGATTAAATGTGTGGCTTAAATTGGGGGCTTTGATGCAGATTTGTGGACAAGAAGGCTCCGAGGTACTTGGCCGGAATGCTGTTCAGATAGCCAAAATTCGGAGAGAGCAAAATAAAACGTAAATAGAAAAACAGGGCAAGATGAAGGTGGGATCATCTGCAGCGATGTTGCGGCGCGACCCATATGAGGTGCTTTCTGTGTCTAAGGATTCCTCTGATCAGGAGATTAGAGCTGCTTACAGAACTCTTGCTCTCAAGTGAGTTTTCCCTTTCGATCTTTTTGAGTTTATATATATATATATATATATATGTGTGTGTGTGTGTGTGTGTGTGTGTGTGTGTGTGTGTATGTATGTGTGTATGTATGTGTTCTTGATTTGGTTATCTTTGGAAGTATTTATTCAGCTCTGTTGCCTTCTTAGTCTATATGTATTGAAATTCTGCATAAACTTGTGATTAATGTTCAGGCGCTTATCTTTTTTTCTTGGCTAAAACTAGTTTGTGTTGCTATGGTGGTCCTTATAAATGGACTGGGAATTGAAGGGATTGTAATGTTTACTGCTATTTGATTCAATTTGACATTATAGTTTGAGTAGAAATTTGAGATGTGTTTTGTGACCAGTCTTTTCTCAGAATGTCAAAGGTATGTTATTGTGAATTTGTGGCGTAGTTATAATTGTTCCGATTCCAAGAACTTGTTGGTTTGTTATCAGGTTACCACTGTTATTTGATTGGCTGCTGGAGAGTTAATGAATTACACATTGCTTCAAGGTCTATGGATTTTGATTGTTCTTGATGGAGTAAGATAGATATGCAATCTTCATAGGTCACCAAACCTTGAACAAACTAATAAAGTAGATATTAAAACATATTAAAAAATGGCGTCTATTGTTCTTGACAAAGCCTTGAGCACAACAGCCGTCATTTCAATGAACCATCTCTCATAGACATTCATCTAAATTGCATATGTAAAAGGAAGAAAGATGATGTTTAAATTTCTTCGAATTGTCAAGGAATAATCCTACTGATTTACAGGTATCATCCAGACAAGAATGCTAACAATTCTGAAGCTTCTGAGCTATTTAAGGAGGTCGCCTATTCATATAGCATTTTGTCTGATCCAGAGAGAAGAAGGCAATATGATAACGCCGGATTTGAGGTAGTCTTGTTAGTCATTACATTTTTTTTGCAACTCTTCCAACCTTTTACTTTGGACCAGTGGAAAAAGGTTGTTATACTAGCTTTGTGGAGTTTTAATTATTAAAAGTATGAGAATTCAAGATTGATTTCATGGCAGGCTCTGACTGTTTCTTTGGGAGACATGCATTGTTATCTAATAATAGGGTGATAAGAGTAACAAAGTAACAATTGCTTGTTTTAAACTGAAAGACATTTGATTTAATTTCCCGACATCAAAAGATGAGCTCTCTATTCTTGTCACTCCACTTTCGATTTATGCCTTGAGAGCCACATACTGGGCGTAGATGCATTCTAAGGACATGCATATGCTGTTTGACATTTGTTTTATTGGAGCCTACTCAATGGAACTTGTTGCATGCATTGCTCTGTCTATTTGCTTCCTCTCACCTTTCTAGAAAAAGAATATATTGTCAATCAAAGTAGTGTAGTATTGAGAATAATATATCTTGCCAGGATTTCGAGTCTCTTTTGACCTTTTCTACTGAGTGTGATATCATACATTTATATTAATGATTAGGCCATTGATGCTGGAGGAACGGAATTGGAGATTGATTTGTCCAACCTTGGTACAGTCAACACGATGTTTGCAGCTCTATTCAGGTTCAGTTTTACTTTAAGGTTCCTGTAAAGTTCGATTAACTTGTAAGTGTATTTCTTACATGTATTTTGGACAGCAAGATGGGAGTCCCTATCAAGACCACAGTTTCAGCCAAGGTTCTTGAAGAGGCTCTGAATGGAATTATCACAATTAGACCTCTTCAAATTGGAACTTCATTCAGTGGCAAGGTATTTTCTCAATCAGAAAGTTATGGAAGTTCATTTTTCTTGCTGACCTTTTTTCTTTTTCTTTTTCTTTTTTCTTTTTAAATTTCTTGAATTAATTTTCATTGTTATTATTAAAACAGGTGGAAAAGCAATGTGCTCACTTCTTTAGTGTAACTGTAAATAATGAGCAAGCAGAGGCAGGGATTGTAGTTAGAGTTACTTCAGATTCACAAAGCAAATTTAAGGTGCATTATAAATTTACGTTTGTAATCAAAATCTGATAGAAATTTTGGATAGGGGACCCTCTTCTTCCTCTCTTCTGTATCAAAAGGCATCATTATATTTTAAGTATCTACTCCTTTGACTTATCCTGAAAACGAAAAATAAGTAGCGAATGCTTCTAATTACACTTTCTTAATTTGATGTGTACTACACATGCATGTGGTTGATACTGATGGTTCCATGGTGTGTGATTTTCAGCTCTTGTACTTCGAATCTGATGCAAATGGGGGATATGGATTGGTATTGCAGGTAATTAATTTGATCACTTTCAACATTGAACTAATGAGTTTAGCTGTATCCTTGTTTTTTTTTTTTTTTGATACTTATACTTCACCTGTATTTACCAATTTAGAAGCTACATTGATAATTGGATAGTGTTTATCTTTGCCCTCATAACTGATGAATATGTACCTTAACAAAATTGTTCTGCTGCCAAACTGTAGGAAGATAGTCAGAAGACAGGCAAAGTTACATCAGCTGGAATGTACTTCTTGCGTTGCCAAGTGTACAGAATGGATACATCCGTATATGCGGTATGCGAGTTAATCTTTGTATTCACCGACTTTGGCTATTAATCTTTTATTGATAAATGCACTAGTTTGGTTGTGTAGTTGGCAATGGCTAAGGACCCCGAGGCTGCTTTCTTCAAAATATTGGAAGGCTTTCAACCTAGCGAAATCTTAGAACTTAAAGCTGGGAACCATGTATTCGCTGTTTATGGTTGGATGCTTTTACCTTAGGATTATTGTTATGACTTCTCTTCAATATCACTTGAATACTACTAATCGTGCAGAAACAGCTAAGTATTCATCGTTCAGCCTGTTTCTTGTAGGAGATAACTTCTTCAAGCCTGCTATGTATACAATTGAGGTTCTTTGTGCGAATTCATATGAGGATACAACTTATAAGCTTAAGGACATTGAAGATAAGATTCTGAGAAAGAGAAATGAGTTGCGCCAATTTGAGATAGAATATAGGAAGGTATTCCTTGTTTCCTGCATTCTTTGTTATGCCTGTTCCATAATACGTTTCGTCGTTCCTTAACTATATATAACCTTTCTCCCTATATCCAGGCATTGGCACGTTTCCTTGAAGTCACCGAAAGATATAACCAAGAAAAGCAGTCTGTCAGTCTGCTTCCCTTAGAATCATTTCTTCTTCATTCGTAAAAGCTAACTATTGTCTTTGTTGGTGGCTTGTCATCTGGATATTATGTTTGATTCTCGATCCTCATACGTGTGACAGGTGGATGAGCTGCTAAAACAGAGAGATTCTATCCACTCCTTTTTTACCGTGACAAGGTCTGTTGGGAATCCTAGTGGGAGTGGATATTACAGCAACGGAACGAGAAGCAAATCACCTGGAGAAGATTATAATTCCGGGAGTCAAACAGAAGAGGGATCTTCAGATTCTAAGGAAAAGTCTGCAAGAAAGAGATGGTTCAATCTTAAAAATTTAATGGCTACTTGAGCTTGTTGGAAGTTCATTCTTGCATGTAAGCCTTTTCACATTGTATATACGAACTGGTACATCTCTTACTATGTGCATAAAGATGGTGGAGAGCTGTTTCTTACACGACTTTTGATATTGTTCTTCGGATATTTTTGAACTCGATCAGTTGAGTTTGTTATGGTTTTTTTAGTAATAGTAGCTATTTTCAGACATATCCAAAGGGGCTTGAATATATTCATTTTTTCTTTTCTTTTTGGGCGCTAATTATTATACTGTTATGAACGATACAGACCACATCCTCGCAGGATGGGTCTTTCGAGCAGAATACAGGCCTGTGATCCGGCCCGTTTTTGGGGGACTTCGATCCATGTGTAAGAAGCTATTCGTCTCACACTTTCAACACCAGGTATGTGTTTTGTGCGTGTTGTTTATTAGGACCAACTTGATCGTCGAGGAAGAAACTCATGACATTAGTGAAATGCACTTCTGAACAATGGAAATCAAGATTCATGCATTGATACCCTTGTTTGTTTTACCTTGCTAGTTTGAGTTAACATTGTTAATCCTCATTTACCTTTATCTTACTGAGAACTAAGACAGATAAAATAATTTAGGGTTAAGATAAATGGTGAGTGACTAGATCTCAACCATCTTTATTACATGCAAAAAGGTTCCATAGCCAATGTGCTCATGTCCGAACAATATGTAGGCCATCCCTTGCCCCATTCTTAGTTATGCATGTAAGAACAGATCATCACTTGAATCTTTACTTAATTATGCTGTGTTTAATTATGTTGAGACAAATGAGTACATAATTGTGGTTACCACGAATTTATAATAAACAAATGTTGCTCATACTCAGTTCCAAAAATTAATACAATTGTTTATCAAATATTCTTTCTTGATATAAAGAAAGCTGATCACCATGTTTTCAGGTTTAGATTCTTTAAAGTAACTATTTTCTCTACGATTGACCAAAACCAGTACATGCATATGAATAATTATTTCATGGTACTCATTATATTTTATTCAATGTTTAGATTCTTTTGTTTGTCCCTCATTGGGTATTGTTAATTAATATTTGATTAGTCCTATAGATTTATCCCTTAATTGTTTAATCATATATTACTTATTTAATTTGACTCCTAGAAATCTACCCCACAAAAAAATAGTGGCCCTTTGAACGAGTACAACTATGCTCATAAAATATGTTGTTAATCAAGTAAATTATTCATTCATGCATTATTGTGCATTAATCCCCTCAACTTTTACGTTTTGTATTATTGTGCATTCGTTTGTTACTGAATTTTCGAATTTGGTTAACCTAATAAGTCCTACATTTATTTTGTTTTATTATACTCCTAGACTTTCAGATTCCATTTTTAAAGCCCTTGTTTTTCTATTACTTCTCACACATTTTTTTTTTTTTTGATAGAAGAGTTGGTCAAACAAAAAATAAAATATTAGAATTTTAATAAAAAATTAAAATTTTGGAAGCTGAATAAAACTAAATACATAAGCTGATTTAGTAAAATAAAATAAATATACAAACCATCAGTAAAATAAAACTTGAAAGTTAAAACATATAACAATAGGTATCATACTGACTCTTCAAAAATTATATATATAAAAAAGGATATCATGCTGACGTGTACAGCCCACTATAGACATGGCTGGATAAATTTGGAATTTCGTGCCATTACCAGAAGTTGTCCACATGTCAAGAGCTGTCTTGGCGAGCAATACATACATGTTCCACGTATCATCATATTTACTACCTCCGTCCCAAAATAAATGACGTTTTAGCAATTAAAATTTGTCCCAAAATAATTGTCGTTTTCGTATTCCAAAGCATATTTACATGCAATATACCAAATATGCCCTTATTTACTCATCTTAAATTAAATGTGTTAAAGAGATCAAAGCTCCTCATTAATTAGACATAAATAGGGGTAGATTGGATTTTTTATCAAATTTCTTAATATATGTGCAAAAGGCTAAAACGTCATTTATTTTGGGACGGAGGTAGTAATATATTTCACGTATTATATAATGATGTCATTGTATATATATGACTGTATGATGATTATTAAAGAATATAAGATATAATATAAAATGTAACAGAATGTCTGGTGTGCTATAAACTATCCAATCACCTAAACTATTATCGTTATTATTGTCGTTGTTGTTATTGTTGTTAATAATAATAATAATAATAATAATAATAATAATAATATTATTATTATTATTATTATTATTATTATTATTATTATTATTATTATTATTATTTATCTTTTCCTAGGACCTTATTTAGACTTTGCTTAATAATTGACTTTTAAAACAATGATTTTTTCGATTTGAATGTGATTATACACACATATATATATATATGTATGTATATATAAATACATAAAAAAAATTAAGACACTATATTCTAAGTCCCCACAAAGGCATATCATAATTACAAATTGTATATATATAAAATATTACTTATATTTTAAAATTGCACGATAGCCGTTAGTGAAAAATATTTACTATTTAATCTTTTGATTCAGAAGATCCAATGGAGATAATTATTTTAAAAGATGTGATAATTATATATATATATGTATATATTAGATCTAGACAAGCTAGCTAGCTAGACTATAATCTAGGCTTAGGCTCCAAGAGATTATATAAGAATAATTAGTACTAATCACATAGATTATTAACAAATACACATAAAATGAGGAGTCACCTCACATGACTTAAAGCAAACTCCACCCAACCTACTTTTTTTATGTATTTTAAATTAGTCACTTGGAATATATGGAGGGACTTGTATTGTATAATCTACCCCCACATAGTTTGGACAAAAAATTAAATGTAGCATTGAACGTATCCAAAAAAGGATCACAACTTGAACAATAAGTCACATTAGGGTTATCCTTTTTGGATCCTTCCAAAGCATAGGCTGTAAAAAGGGAACAAAGATGATTAGAAAGATAATGGGATGTTGAATTATAATTGGATCATGTCTCAAATAATCTTGTGTTAAAGCCTATGTAATCACCTCTCATTGGCTTAATTGCCTTGATTAACACAAATTAGTGGGCCTCACTTGAGATTTAGGCAATCTGTCATGATAATATTGGCATCACTTCTATCAACAAGAAAGGAAAAAGCATGATTAAAGTTAGTTGAAAGTGTTTTGTTTAATTAGGTGGTGGAAACCATGAAGGAAAAGCCCATTACTTGCTAATCCACTATCGACATTTGTTGATTAATCAACAAGCTTTTGGAAAGTTGATTAGACAAGCTAGTTTAATTAGTACTTTACATTAACTCTATAAAACCTTTACGTAAAGATAAGTAATCAGAACACACATACAGAAATGATCAGATCAGTTCACTCGATTCAATTTAAAGTAGCAAACGATCAATTTTAATGAGAAAAGACAAATCACATCTGAATCAAATATTAATATTAAACATTGATTTAATAGCAAGTTCAATCTGATCATGTATCCAATTATGAAAATATACAACACTTGCAGTATATACATAAAAACTCACGTCCAATTATTGTAGAAAAAGACATGTAAAACACATATTTATACCGGTAAAAGATATTTATATCTCGTTGTCCGTGACACAATTTCTACCAAGTCAAATATAACCTCAAGATTAATTACATTTTGTTAAATTTTTGCCCAAAATACCACCAAATTATAAGAGTTGACCAAACTACCACATTCCTTATATTTTGTGACCAAAATACCACAACTTGTCCTTCAGTGCTATGACAACAATGACATGATGTGAGTAAAGGATGTACTTTCAAAGTACTATTTGTACCCTAAAGTAGATTTTTTTTTTGTCGTGTGTAATAAAGTAGATTCTCTTTTTTTAGTTACTATTTACCTTTAATTGAAATACACTTCCCATTTTGGTGGAAGTACATTTCACAATTTGGTAATTTCTCTCTTTCACTCCAAAATTCTCCCTTTTATTCAAAAATTTGCTGGAAAGTTTTATCACCCTGAGTAAAATATTAAGAAGATTTACGTAAAAAAACCGACAAGTCAGTACAATTTTGCAACTGCGAATTTATTTTCCACCAAAAAAATATGAATTTTTCATCTTAAAGAAAAAGTGTATCATATTTTTCCACGCAAAAAACATGAATTTTAATATTACACGAAAATCTTCACGAAAATATTAAGGCACTACACGAAAATCATAAGACATTACATGAAAATGATGCTCTTACTCAGAATTTCTGGATGTTCATTCTTGCACGAAAATGTGTAGGCACTACACGAAAATGTTTACTCATACACGAAAATGATGTCCAGTCTAAAACTTTCTGGATGTTTTTTCTTACACGAAAATGTTTAGGCACAACATAAAAATGTTTAGGCACTACACGAAAATCTTTAGATACTACACCAAAATCACGAAAATTTGGCAGATTCTTAATTGCATGAAGTAATTCCTGTTTCATTTTTTTGACAGTTGAAAGATGAGTTTATTCTCTATTGTGGTTTGGTTTGGTGGATATTGGAAGAGTTAGAGTACAAAAGTGGTTCGAGTCAGGTGATTCAACTTCGAAGAATATTTTATCAATATTTATTTGAATCAATTGATGAAGTTGTGCGTGCTGATGAGTGGTGGGGATATGTCATCCATTCAGTTGTGGAGGATGAGGGTAGGGTGAAAAGAATCAAAATCAGGAACGATTCAGATTTTACTAGCGTATTGTCTATGATCGATGTCGTTCTTGTTGTTTTTGTTACCTTGAAAAGTAAAAAGTGGGAGGCTTTGGTCAGAGCAGCGACGCAGGTGGTCCTTCATTTAACGTTGGATCCTCGTACTAAGAACAAGTATATGGAGATTATTCAAATATTCCAAGTGGGCTGCAAAACGATCAAGCATTTGAAGCCAAATGGAGTATATCGAATGAGAATGATCAGTGGGGACATTCTGTGACACAATGTAATGATGATTGGCGGCCTTGGCCATCATCTAGTGGTAGGGTTGATTATATAGTGGATTTTCGTGTATGGATGAATTTTCGTAGAGGAAAGAACGTAGAAACACAGTTTCCTAAACCTAATTTCATGAACTATATCCATAAATCTAAGCACATATATATTCAAGAACATATAATCGTGTATTTTCATGTCTACTTTAGCAGTTTTAAATCACATAAATTCAACCAAAAAGAGAAATAAACAAATTTCAAGCACATGTTCAACGAAAATGGAGAGGGGGCAGTTTACTAACCTCCATGTACTCAACGAAGATGTACGAAATTTTCGTATGTACACTCCAAACTTGGCCTCACGAAATTTTCGTAAGTGTTTTTACTGCTTTTTCGTGAGAGAAATTTCAGCAAAATTTTCGTTGTGGGGTCTTTTGATGGATTTTCGTAGATAGGTGAAGTCAATTTTATTGCCCCAAATAAAACCATTTACTGCGCCTAATCAATGCACAATAATGACTGCCACCAACCATACTTTTTCACCTTTTGACTTACCTTTTTGACTAGTCAAATATGATATTTTGGGCAAATATTATAATTTTTATGATATTTAGGTCAACCTTTTTAAAATTACGATGTTTCGAGCCCAACTTAAAAAAAATGGTAGAATGGGTCTGATTCCCTAATTAATGTGTATAAAATGCAAAGGGAATCACATGTGATTATCCCTAGAAGAAAGGGGCAAGCATGTGCTTATCACCTTTTATGGCTAACCTTAACTATGTTATGTTGTGTTGTTGCCCTTCTGACACAACTGCATCATCACACCATGCTTCTCTTACATCTGTCTGGGAATTTTTGTTTCCCATCAGGAGTTTTTTTCTTTATTATATATATTATATTATATTATATGCATTAAATGAATTATTTATGGACAAATTAAATGTCTTGAAACATATACCACTAAACCAAAAAATATATATATATCTTAAATATATATATATCTTCTTACAATAAAATATATTTTTCTTTCACTCATTTGAAGAATTGTCAAAAATAGTTATAGAACAGACTCAAAATGAGTAGTGTGATTAATAGTAAGTGTGTATCATTCATCATCACTACATTTATATCTTATCGACAAAGATATCATTTTTTTGAGCTGCAGTAGAAAAATATGTTATTTGCCTTGTTGTGTGGTATAAAAGTAAACTGCTATATTAATTGTGGTAGAAATGGAGGTTATCCCTAGCTATCTTCTTCATACGTATCATATATATATATATATACTACCTCCATCCCAAAATAAATGACGTTTTAGCAACTAAAATTTGTCCCAAAATAATTGTTGTTTTCGTATTCCAAAGCATATTTACATGCAATATACCAAATATACCCCTATTTACTCACCTCAAATTAAATGTGTTAAAGAGATAAAAACACCTCATTAATTAAACTTAAATAGGGGTAGATTGAACTTTTTATCACATTTCTTAATATATGTGCAAAAGACTAAAATGTCATTTATTTTGGGACGGAGGTAGTATATGCTTACTAAAACAACAGAGTCATACATTATTATTCCCTTCATATCTTTTATGATGTATTTAAGAATGTTATTGGAAAAATTAAAACACAAATTTCATTCTTTAAATATCCTAGTATCAATGATGTTATGTGCCCAAATGACTTGGTTTTGAGGTGAGATCCACTCATATCACCAACCCTTATAACTAAGTTGAATTATATATTTATAGTAATATTTGAGAAATAAATGAAGAAGTAAAATTAGTGAAACTTCATGCGTATAAATTCTATTAAAAAGATTCTACTGCTGAAATAATATGTCACTTTCTGAAAATAATGCACGCAAAGTAAAATAGAAGACAAAACCAAAACATAGTTGGCAAAAGAGCACTTTTGACATGTATATATGCTACATCAGATACATGCAACCAATATTAAATATTTGTTAGTTCCTTCATCAGATAATATATAACCAACTTTATTAAGAAAACTAGTTTAGTTTCTGTGTATTTAATTTGCTATGTTCTAACATCCTATTGAATAATTAATATTCCCTCCGTCCCGCTCTATTTTGCCTACTTTCCATTTTTGTTTGTCCCATTTTATTTTGCCAACCCAAAAATGGCAAAGAAAAATTTACTTCCTTACCTCTCCATTTCTTCCATTTTACAACTTTTGCACTCAAAAAGCACACATTAATTACAAAATTGCCACTCAAAAATATTAAAATAACACATCACATCAAAGTCAAACAGTTTTTTCTTAGGTTCCGTGCCAGTCAAAGTAGGCAAAATAACCTGGGACGGAGGTAGTAGTTAGCTATGAAGAGTGTCAATAGGTGGCAAATAGTATGATGTATTTATAAATTAGCTTTGTTATTTAGTAACATCTTATTGAATAATTAAACATATAATAGTGGGGGGACAAGGTGGGGTATGGTTGGAGTTGAGGTGAAGACTTTGAAGGAGTGTAGGTGTAGCACTTCGATTATTAATTAAAAAAAGAGGATTAACACATCTCAATTAACTCTAAATATATTTAAATAGCCTTTTTAACCTCTCTCTCTCTTCTCTCTCTCTCTCTCTGTCTTTGTCATATGAATATATGATGTAGTTAGTAAGATTTGGAAAATCTTTTACATGTAAAGCTATGTTTAAACTAGTATATATTTCAACGTCAATCACGCAGACATCCTAAACAATTATTCATCATTCATAAGTAAATGGTCGCCACCCACACTGGCCCCACTTCATTACATTCATATCATTAATTAATTTCATATTTAATCAAACCACAATTCTCATAATTCAGAAAATAAGGATTAATGTGTGAAAATAGGTATGAGTTATGCGTTTATTAGGATATTCGACTCCTATACATCCTTACATATATAATAATAATATTATAATAAAATGTACATCGATCGACCATGAAGAGCTCAGTTAAAATTCCACTTAAATCCAAAATTTTAACATTCTTATAGATGTTTGGATTTATTTAAGACTAACGAAGTCCTATATATTATAAGCTTGAATTAAGTAGAAAGCTTCATAATATAATATAATTAGGGAGGGTTAAGTATGTGATGCAAATGGATATGAATGTTATGTGGGCCATGCATGTATGCATACATACCTGGTTATGGGTTGCAGATGTGCATGCCACATCTTAAACACATCTATATAAATATTCTTTACACACACATCTCATATTTGAAGATACTTGTATGGCTTGGAAGTCATCAACATGGATGCTTTGACTTTCATTGATTAAGTTCTCTCTTTTCTAGAGAGAGAGAGAGAGAGGAGGAGGTTGCTTCTGTCGGCTAAGCAAATTCAAATTACCACCGAATATTTGAAAAAAGATTTAAACATTAAATTTAGAAAAGAAAAAAAAAAGAGAGGATGAAAACATGAACAATGGCTTTACTAGAGTGAATAACTTTTGAATGAATACCCCACATAATGGAACAATTTAATCTATATGTACTTGTCTTTTGTGGGATCATTTTTTTTGCTAAACTCGAATTTGATGACCTGATTTAAGACAATGTAGCATAATAATAGAACATACTCATCTTATTACTTATAGCCGCACTTACATCTATTAAACGTTTTCTTACATAATTTAAAAATAACTTAAACAACATACATATATCTCTGAACGAATAAAAGATCATTGTTAGAGTGCGGGACAGAAGAGTGAATATAACCTATGTTAGTAAGGGGATATTGATTACGGAAGATATATCACAAAAACGTGTATGTGTGTCTCTATATATGAGTTAACAGAGAACATAAATTAATGGGTTTCACGATTGCTCATTGGATTGGAGCTCATTCCACTTTCTTTGAATTTATTTTTTGAAAGTATCAAATTTGCATAAAGTTAGATGCCAAAAGCACTGAAACATTTCAGATAAAATAAGTATTGGACCATTGGTTGTAGTCACATATGTCACCTATTTATAACTGGAGTTAAAGCTAGCACTGATCAGTTAATTATGTACACACACACACATATATATATATATATATATATATATATACTCTGATTTTCTGACAACCTAGCTATATATATATACTTAATTAATTACACACACCCAAAAATAAAAAATAAAAACACACACACACATATAAAGTAGAGTGTTTGATTCCAAATAGATGTTGGTGCAAAAAAAAAGTAGTGTTCTTATCATTTTGGGGAACACGTTAGTTTTCTGGGGTGCAATACTTTAAACATTCTTGATTCCCGATCTACAGACAGCCCTCCTTCAATATCTTCTATCTTTTTATTACTACCTAATTACCTCCCTACAAAAATAAATTTAATTACGAATATACATTTATATATATATATATATATGTATGTATGTATAATTAGTACTACTTCCGTCCCTCATAACTTTGTCACCGTTGACTAGCACGAATCCTAAGAAAAAACTGTTGATTTTGATGTGATGTGTTATTTTAATGTTTTTGAGTGGCAGTTTTGTAATTAATGTGTGCTTTTTGAGTGCAAAGTAAGTAAAATGAAAGAAATGGAAGGGTAAGGTCGTAATTTTTTTGTTGCCATTTTTGGGTTGACAAAGTTAGCTGGGACAACAAAAAACGGAAAGTAGACAAAGTTAGCAGGGACGGAGGGAGTACTTATTTGGACTTTTCTTGTCATTTATTTCGAAAGCTTTCCTTTTCTTTAAAGATTAATTAGTAAAATTATGGGATTGGTTATCAAGTACTTTAATTTATTGGGATAGACTTAGAGGACCTTTATCTAAGATAATGTTTAATATCATACTTTACTTCATTTTGTTAGCAAAGGTCATATGTGTATGATTGAAGTCCATGTGTATATAATGAAATGAATGAGCAAAAGGATTAATCATGAGTTTGAGTAACCAAACCAATATATATGGGTCATGAGTATTCATTCATTCGATCGTGTGTGAAATTGACATACATGTTAATTAACTTGAACATCAAAGTAATAGTTGGCAAGAATTAATATAGTGTATTAATAATGATCGATATATGTGTATATATTGTTTAATTATTACTAGCTAGTTTCATTCAGAAAGCTATAGCTGTGGCAGTTAATTAGCAATGAATTGGTGGTTAAACCAAACAGTTTTCTTGGACTTTTGATATTGCACCGATCCAACTGTTTGACATAGATTCAAATAATGATTGATGATTATATATGTCTCCCAAAATGATTTTATTCACTTGCTAACAAGAAAGAGCAATGTACACATACCCTACTATCCCATCACATGCATCACATTCTTTGATCACTTGCTAGCAACAAAAACAGCAAATTAAATTGACTCTTACTTTGTCCTTTAATTCCATCTATATGTATTCCCATTAATCTTGCATTATTGACCCATTAATTAATGGGACGATTGTCGACAAGGAAATCTTGGCTTCAAGAATCCAAGGGCAATCTAGGAACTTCCCAAAAGTAGTGGAGAAATTTGTATGAATAAGAAGACAATCAAAAGACAAGCACAATTCATTGGGTCCCCATTTGTGTTTCTCCATTTTGCACTTACCTTTCTTCTTCTTGGGTTGTCCGCAACCATCTCTCTCTCTCTCTCTCTCTCTCTAGAAATTCTTTCAAGCCCTTTAAACTTGTATAAATACCCCAAGACACGCAACAACTCCCTATCTACCTGGCCTTATTCTGCTCTTCAAAAATTCTCTCTCACTTCCATCTCCAAACCATCTATCTACTTTCTCTCACTAGAACCACACACACAAACACGCACTTGTACGTATACATACATATATATGTCATACATGTATAGCATGGGAGAAGTAGAGTATCAGAACAAAGCATACAACAACGCCACCACAACTGGCCGCATAAAACTCTTCGGTTTCAACGTCACAGAGGATCAAGAAGAGGTCAACTCCACCAAGTCGCCGGATTCCGGCGAATTCCCGGCCTCCGACGGTAGGAAATACGAGTGCCAGTACTGCTGTCGAGAATTCGCCAACTCACAAGCCCTGGGCGGCCATCAAAACGCGCACAAGAAGGAAAGGCAGCAGCTCAAGCGTGCACAAATGCAGGCCACCCGAAACGCCGCCGCTTCCTACATGCGAAACCCTATGGTCTCCGCCTTCGCCCCGCCGGCGCACCTACTCGCCCCCGCCGGCTCCGTCCTGGTCCCTGGCCCGTCGCCGTCGTGGGTTTACGTGCCACGCGCCGGGCAGCAGTTCCACGTGTCGCATGGCTGCGTTTTTCCGGCGTCGACCGGAGGAAGGGGTGTAGGGAACCTATCCTACGCCGGTGGCGTAGCGGAGTCCGGCCTCGTGAGTGTTGGGCCTCAACAGCCGGTGAAGGCCCACAGTGGAAGGTTAGATGGGCCATCTTTGAGTAGATTTTCGAGAGTTGATAACGGGCCGGGCTTCGACGATGGGTTCGGGCTCGATTTACACCTAAGCCTAGCCCCAGCCGCGCCGTGAGTTGAGCTCGGCTCAGTTTGATTTAGGTTTGACTAATCTCAGCTAGATAGAAGCCGTTGCTTATTTTGTACATTTTCAGATTTATTTATTTTTTTCTCAAAGGGAAAATTTCTCACTAGCTACTAGCATGGTTTGCTTTTATGATATTGGAGTTTAAATATCTAATCTTATCTTTTATTTATCAATATTGTAGTTACATGTATAATTGTATCGAGATGAATTAAAACATATATATATATATATATATGTGTGTGTGTGTATTGATAAATGAAATATATAATGAAAATTTAAATGAGATGAAGGATCCCAATTAACTTGAGATATCTGTGTATAATTATAAATTAGTTGTTCAATGTTACGTGGATGGACATTTCTTTCTATGTTTCTTTAATTTTTTTTATAGATCTAGTTTAAGATGACTAGGTTTTTATACAGGTCAATTAAATGGAATGGTGAGAAACAGATAATACATGAAAATGACTGGGAAAATATAGATAATTAATAGGAAAAGAATGGAGTTGAAATGTATTTTATAGATTAATTGGCAGGTATTAAATTATAGTGAAGATTTCAAAGGGATGCACACAGTTCTGCTTAATTAGTAGTAATTAACAATGACTAATTTCATGATTGATGATAGATACGATTTAGATTTGAAATTATGAATGTTTGAGATATATTAATAGTTTAAAGCAAATGCCCCAAATTAGGGATTAGATCCACCGCTCTCGACATTTGATTAAATTAATAAATCGATAACTTTTATAAATCAGACACATGGATGGATCTAAGATCTATGCTAGGGTTAAAATCTGTCCCATGCACGAAAACTGTCCCACTTATCTGGGTGGCTACGCTCAAACCCACCCAAATTTGCTTCAGTATCATACCATTATCTATATTACACATACTTTTATGATGTTTGACCTAATCCAACTCGAATTATCATAATCTACACCAATATATACGGACATAAAATATCACTTAAACTAGTACATTAATAATTAATATAAAAGAAACGGTACTTCTAATATAACTAGATCTTAAGAACTTCCTCTAAAATTCTTCTCAAATTCTCCAATTTTGGGGAAATTCGAGCTGCTGAAATTTATTATATATTATATTTGACATTATTAATAATTTCAATATACGATATATATATATATATATATTATATTTTACATTATCAAGAATATGATCAATATATGCCGAATGTAGTTATATACAGAAGATTTACCGGTCATCCAATTACATTTAACGTTGTACATGATAATAAATTTAGAGGAATCGAATTGTTATTTCTAAATTAGTGACATAAAACTAGGCAATAAAACAAAACAAATAGAAAAATCAGTATTAGTAAGTTTAAAAAGAGTAATAATGAGTGCTAAAACTTTTTTCTTGAAGATATAATATCTAACAAAATCATAGACACGAAATGTGTAGATGTAGTAGCCAGTATGATTACATGAGGAGTAGAAATAATACTATTTTTTTAGAAGAAAAATTCTCAACCTAACCTCTCTTTTTCTATTAAAAAAAAAAAACCTTAAATAATCCATTTTTGGTGTGTAATAATGGTGCCAAATTTGCCAATTTTCACATGATCAATGTGGACCATTCACATGCAGTGACCAGTTCTTTTAGCTTAATTAAATTAGGATTATCATATGCACTTCATTAGATCATAGTACTATTTTATATGTACTATAATTAGTTCATATATATGATTTTACTTAAACCACCCAGCTTGTCATCTTCCTAATATTAATATTAATTCATCTAATAATGCTTAAGTGACAGCTTTCCTAACCCAACTCGAATCACATGACAAATTAATGTGTGTGTCGAAGAAAGATTATTACAAAAGTTCATAACCTTTTACGTTTAATTTTACAATTTTAATGTCACAAGTTTAATTTTAACACAATTTCAAGGAAATGTTATGAAGAACTAATTATATATTTTTATTTATAGATACATATTAAAAAAATTGTAATTAAAGAAAGAGAAATGTAGAAAGCTTACGTGTAGGCACGAAAACACGATAATGCATTGCAAGATATATAAGCACATAAACTAAAAGGTGCCCACCATTTTTATTTAATTTTCTTTTTTTGAAGTTTTAAAGGTGAAATTAAACAATTAATTAATCAAAAATCTAAATATTGGAAACTTCTTTTCGGTGTAAAGTGAGGCATGAAATTATAAGTATATATATATGTGTCCCAAATCGCCACTTCGCATGCCTCTTCTTGTTTGCCTTTCCACTTTCACTTCTAACAAACTCATCATCACTGCTTATTACATCTTTTTCATCAAAATATAGTTACATTGATTTTGTGTTTATGTTTTTCCAATCTAATCTAATCTAATAAAAGATCAGAGGAATCTTAAAAGTATAGATAGATATACACTTTAAACTCAGTAAGTTCATTTAGTGATAAAGAGTGTGTGTATTCATCTTCTAATACGTACATTCGAGTCTTGACATCACTGATCAACAAGTCGCGTGTATTACATGTCATGAAATATGAGATCATGTTGCACTGAATTAATCATGTAATAGAAGATCTGTATCGTTTTTGGCGCTCCATTCTTAAACATGTCTTCTTTACGAAATGGAAAATGACATAAAGAAATGCATATATAGTTTTTTTTTTTTTTTTTTAATTTGGAGGAAATTGGATGGTATAAACTACAAAAGAAAGAAACTCACACACCTTAAAGAAAACAAGTAGTGATTTATTTGTTAATTTTTATTTTCAAAGGAAGACACTATATAGATGGAATTTTCTAGTCTTTTTGAAGTTTTTGATGACAAAGAGTCCATCTTGGGTGAAATTGGAGTAGCACACATTCATAGATTTGAAAACTTGTGAAATTAAGGTAAAAAGTGGTAGCTTTTTGAGATGTGTATATGAGAATGTAAGAATAAAAAACATAAGATTATTACAAGCTTAAAGTGGAAGAAATATATAAAATTATTAAATCAATCCCATTTCCACAAGTTTGGCTCATCATGCACAAAATATTTTAGCTGTTGGTTTGGGACCCTACCTATATATACACTTTTCCTTCATCAGTGCATTGAACTTTGATAGTCACAGCCACTTCATCTACTCAATCAAGAACCCCACCCCACCCCACCCCACTTGTTAGGGGTGGGTGGGACTTAGAGAAGTGAAGTTTCCATATACAAAAATAGAAGTGTTATTGTGTGGTTAGCTTTTGTCTCATGTTATAAACATATTTGGTGAGACCAAGCTAGTTTCCTCAAACTCTGGCAATGGTGTCCATGTAAGCAATCCTCCTCCTCCTCCACCACCACCACCACCACCACCACTCCAACCACCACCACTCCAACCACCACCCTCCATTCTTTTGTCCATCATATGTATGTTTATCTGATTTTGTGTACTAGATGAGTTTCATGGCTAGTTTCATCCCTCCTTTTCTTATAGGAAAACCCTTTTCTTGTACTTTAATTTGTCCTTATACTTCTGTACTTAGAATGTAATGAATGTACTTTTCTTTTCTTTTTTGACTTATTTGGCATGTTCAATTAATGAGGAGCAAAAGTTTATTAATAAAATGAAAATTATGCAAATTTTCTTTTCTCATATATAACATGTCAAAAAACATTTATAATTATATAATTTTCTTGATGAATATTATAGACTACCAGTATTATAAATTACAGTTAATATAGTATATTCATCGTACTAATTAAATTAAAGAAATTCCATTATTTGATCGAGTTATCTTTTTTGGCATCATTAGGTAGAGAAAAACTAACTAATGATTTTTTCTCTTCTGGAAAATGAATGGATCAGATCCTTAGGAATGTTGCTACTTTCATCCCATTAAATAAAAGGCTCCACCGCATAATGATGCACCTTTTCATACTTATATATTCATGTTTATGTTTTTATTTCCTTTTTATTTATTTATAAGTCAAGTAACAATTTAATATAATTAATTATTAATGCACTTATTCAATAGATCATGATACAGAAGCCGCCCCATTATATATGAAGTAAATGGTCTACTGTCAATATACAAGACAAAGAGTCAAAGACATGACTTTTTGCAATAAATATAACTCACATGGACAATATAATAAATGGTAGTTCTATAGTACACCAGGTGTATTAATATACCAAACTCTTCACTTATTTTCAGCTATCAGATCTGATATCATTAAGATCAAAGTCAACTATGGTCTCAGATCTAATGACTGAAAATGATAGAGAGTCTGGTGTATTAATACACCCGGTGTACTACAGAAGGACCCTATAATAAATCTATTTCATTTTGATTAGTTAGGGGGACTATTTAAAAAAAAATAAAATGAAGTGGCCTCGGCATTGAGGCATCTGTGTGATGTTGATAATTAAGAACTATTTTATTAGTTCATTATTGTTTACGTCAATTCCTCTCCTTCCTTTCTTTTTTTTTTTTGGCTAATTAAATAAAATCATCATTTTTTTAGCAATATTATAGTTTCTTTATTTTGAACTATATAAAACCGAAGTGTTCTTTTGGAAAAAAAAAATATTATTATAACTTTCAAAATTTAAATTTTTTCGTTATTTCAGAACCATAAATATTGTCAATAAATTTGGAATTAATCCATGGTTTATGCAATCGAAAGGGGAAAAATAAAAATAAAAAATCAACTAAGAAATGAATTTCAAATTTCTATAGCTTAGTTGCTTGTTTTGATGGGCCTGGGCTAACTAATTATGAGTACCAGCCCAGTTAGTTGAAGTTATGGCTTCAATACCTCTCCATAATATAACATCCAAAAATAACTTTTTATTTGAGCCTATTATTTAACTAAGTATACTATTCCAAATAATTGTACCAATAATACTTTTTCAAAGAGTATTTTAGTCTAGCATGTTCAATATAATTTAAATAAATAAATATGAAATGATGAAATATTGAATTAATTATGTAATTTAATAATTAGAGGACGGATAGCTGGAAAATTTGATTAACGTTTAAATCAAGAGCACACTTAATTCAATTGATAATTTTATAGAGTAAATTAATTCCTAACTATTTAAACATATGTTAATTGAATTATATATTACAAGCCATTGATTAATTAACTTCTAAATCATAGAATTTATATTATATCAAATGAAAAATAACAAGATGAATGAGGCCCATTACTTCCAGTCTCAAAGCCCATTCGGGCTAAAAATTTATTTGCTAAAATTCTGTTTTGTGTTACAGCTTTTCTATATGTACTAATGTATTCCAAGTATGAGCTAGTTTCAAGCAGCACTGAATTAATAATGTTTCATTGAAAATGTACAATATTGTAGGAATCATTAAGTAAGAAATCATTAATTATAAATCAATTTTTGATTTGCAACATGAATTTTGTTGCAAATCGTGTTGTCCAATCCAACAACTTCAATATGTGATCAACATATACAAAGATATAGAAAAATAGTACAATATTGTAGAAAGATGTTATTCATTCATCAACCTTAAACAATGTCATTGAGTACATCATTTATATAAGGAGAAATTGATTACAAAAAGTTAAATGAATATCAAAGGTCAATGTACATGAAGAGACTCCAAGAGTAATGTCCACGTATGTACTTTCAATTTATAACAAATTTAAACATTAACATCATGATCCATCAACTCTAATTTAGTCGGAAATTAATACGCTAGCTATAATTTCATGATGAGGCAAATATTTCATCTGATAAAGACTTAATTCAAGGGTGAGAAAGAAATAACATTTGAAAGTATTACAACGATGTATGAAGAATTATTCGGAGAATGGCTCAAACGTTGCAAAATCAATGCAAACCTTAAGAAAGAAAATGTTGAGTTGAAAAAGACAGTTGGTATGTATTTTTATTTGACTAGGTCTCCTGTACACCAGGTGCACGGTTCTGAGATCCGTGCTCTGGCGTCACGTGTGGGCTGGTCCAACCCATATCCCTCTTTGTTTTCATGTGTTTTGGTCGTGACCTTCATGTTATGTTAGTGTGACCTTTATGCTATGTTAGAGTTACCTTCATATTATGTTAGTCATACCTTAATTTTAAGATTTGATAACCTTAGTTCAAAAACATTGACCTTTATGCTATGGTAGGGTTACTTTTATGTTGTGTTAGTCATACATTCATGAAGATATCATTAACATAACATGAATGTAACATTAACATAACATGAATGTATGACTACTTGGAACGAATTTTGGTGGGTTTAAGCACCCACCAGATGCGTGGGAGCA
The DNA here is from genome assembly GCA_005771605.1 of Scutellaria baicalensis. Taxonomy (NCBI): domain Eukaryota; kingdom Viridiplantae; phylum Streptophyta; class Magnoliopsida; order Lamiales; family Lamiaceae; genus Scutellaria; species Scutellaria baicalensis. The sequence goes on from CM016721.1 coordinate 46,473,673, forward strand.
CATTGGGCCGCAGGTTGACCCGGGTGCGATCCATGCACCAATTGCACAAAAGTTTTTGCCTTTTTTTTTTATATTATTTAATTGAAATTAATATTATTGGGAGATGCTAATTTTGCCACCTATAAAATTTGTATCTCTGATTTTGATACAAATTATGAGCCCAATAAACATAATTTCTTCTTATCAACGTCCTTAACTGAGTTATGATGATTACTACTGCTTCATATTCTCTCTTTGGAGGTTGAAGCCCCTTACTTTTAATCTGGAATTTTTATGAATAAAATTATAGTACTGCTTCATGAAGAAGATTCTTGAATGAGAGTGATCTTTTTTTTGGTATGCTAAAGTTTAGTGGTAGTTTTCATATTCATATCCTTCTTTACTTTTTTTTTTTTATAGTTGTTATTGACAATAACCGTAGAGTTCATTCGATTGTAGATTTAGTTGAGTTTGAACGAATTTTAGTTGAATTATACACAAATCGATTTTATGTTGTCTCATATGTTTGCTCATTTTCACGTATGAGCTCGAATTTGAATCCAAGCTTTAGATAATTAGATCTTTATTAAACCTAAAATAATTATAAGTTTACTCATAGATTTAGATAAGTTAGTTTTGGTGAATGTTTCAAAGGTAACATATTGAATAAATTTGATTTGATTTGATTTGATTCTAGTCTTATGGATTGATATGGTATGTTGTGTGTGAAAATAACAAATATAATGATGTCATAAATACAACCCTGTATATAGTTCGATGAATTCAAATATCTGGGAAGATTTTATGGGAAATTTTCAAGGATATAAATCTGGAATCTTCAATCCCAAGAGAATTGGAAGCATGGCAGCGAAAAGACCTTATACTTTTTCTGTCAAATCTTCGATGAATAAATCTCATGTGAGACCGTCTCACGAATCTTTTTATGTGAGACGAGTTAACCTACAACTTATATTTCACAATTAATATATGACTTTGTGGAAATAGGTTACCTTAATGGGTAAAAAAGATCCAGTACTTATATTTGCTTATAGTATTTCATGAGGTGTATCATTTTGATATTAATGAATGCGTCTATTCATATTTCAAATAATAATTCCAATACTTTTCTTCATTCCAATAATAATCTCTATCTTCTCCACGATTGGGTGATGAATTAAGATGATTCATATAGTTTTAATTTAATGTAAATTTGAGGGTAAAATTCATTTTTGGCTTTATAGGATTGGGTCCGGGCCAATAGTGGCCCACGAATTAGAAATGTTGGCCCACTATGTTATTTTCCGTCTAAAATTAACGGTGAAACATCACGTGCGATGCAAACTAATGGTCATATTGATCGTTCTACTAAAACTAACGGTCATCACGTGCGATGCAATAGTGCGATTCAATTAACATTTTCCGTCAATTCAAACTAACGAAAATGGTGATTTTCGGTTTTTTCTGGGCCATATTGATCTTGTGGGGCCAAAATCGGCCCGGCTGAATCTTATAGGGCCTCTATTGAAATTTTCCCCTAAATTTGAAATTACATGATATAATAATCTGTCACTCTTTTGCATTGGGATTGATGCTTCATCTATAATGATTAATGGATTATAGAATAAAATTAGAAAAGATTGTGTGTATTGTTTATATAAGTCAATATTGTCAAGATATTCTGCAAATATTGCTAAGATCCAGCATCACCATATATATAATTATAATTCTGTCTTTTCGTATTTCGATCACAAAAATGGGCCCATCAAAATTCAAATTCCTTTTGGGCTTAGGATGTCAACCCTCTCTAATATGGACATAAACAAAACATAGTTTATCACCAATAATGTCCTTCGAAATGTTTTTTTACTACAACTTTTTTAACTATATAAAGTGTCTCCCTTTCTAATTCTCAAAATTAACTCTTTTCAACTTCCACTTACTCTTTTGGCCAAATCAAACTCCTTTTTTTTAATGAAAGTTTAATTTTTTTTTTATATATTTCTTTTAGTTGTATCATCTCTTTTGCAATTCCCTGCATTTACCAGTTACCAAGGATGAAAATATCGGTTTCGATAGATATATCGGTAGCTTGATTTTACGGAAATATCGATGGATATATCGGTTTCGGTGGAAATATCGGTACATATATTTTTCCGATATTTACCGATATATTTCCCGATATTTATCGATATTTTCCCGATATTTATTAATGTTTCAGCGATATTTACTGATATTTCCTTGATATTCATGAATTTTCTTATAATTTTTACCTGAAGCCACTGATATTGAAATCGATACCAATTTTTAACGACATTTAGCTAATAATTATTGATTTTTCATTTATTTTTTTATCAAAAAATGAAAATATCGGAGATATATCGTGACAGCCCGTTTTTGTTTCGGTCACGTGAAAAAACGGAAATATCGGGGATATATCGGGATATTTTCATCCTTGGATACCACGGCCTATAATAATTAAATCAGAGAAGTGATGCTTGATTGTGAAGCTCAAATCAAGTTTCTTTAATGCAAATATTTGACAAACAAGTAATTGACCAATGAAACAAAATAAAGAATTCATAACTTCACACTTTCAAGAATTCCTCCACTGTTTCAAAAAATTGATGTGGAGTACAGTTTAAAAGAAAAAATATAGAAAAATACCTCAAAAAAAAAAAAGTAAAGAAAATTGAAATTTCAAAAAAGCTGAAAATCAGGATCATTTCTCTGCCTGCTCATCTCCTGATAAAACCTCTGTATAAATCTCTCAGCTCTCTCATCCACAGATTCATCATCTTCACTCCACGAATTCGACGAATCAACGATCACCAATTCTCCACCTTCAATGCACTGCAATGGCGTCTCCATTCCCATTTCCAAGCACTTAGAGATGAACAACGCATTCAGACACGTTTTCTTGAAGCTGGACAACAATAATCTCCCGCTTCGAGCCCTCCTGCCGAACTCAATCAGAGGAGTGCTCGAAGCGGAGAACTCGTATTCCTTAACATAACCATAGTGATTGTATTTCCTCAATCTCCTCGTTTTCTTGATCATGGATTTCTTCAATTTGGCCAAGAGAATTGAGAGCTTGAGAAGATTGGAAACCCTGCGAAGAAGGGCTGGGTTTTTCTTGGGCATCGTGAATGTTTGGTCGAATATTATTACAGCTTTTGAGTTCGAGAAAATTAATGTTGGTGAGAGTGAGAGATTTTTGCAGGCATTTTATTGATGAAGAGTGGAGTGGAAGGGAGGTTGGGCAGGCTGGGCTGTAAAAAGGTCGGTCGGTGTCCACTTTGGACATATTCCCCAAGTAGCCGTTATATTCTTTCAGATTCAAATCTTAGGTTTTATTATTTTGTATTTTTGGACACCAAATTTTGAATTATTTCACATCTATTGTTTAGGATAAGTGTTTTTAATTTCCTATGCAGAATAATTATGTTGTAGATTAAGTATTATTCACTGAAGGTGGGAGATAAGATTTATAAATCAACATAAGAATTAACAACAAAACTCGCGTGCAACCGTCGCACATGCGACGGAATTCCAGATCACATACTTATAGCTGAAAAAGACATACTTATGAGTGTAAAAGACATACTTTTAAAACTCATGTTTATACCTGTAAAAATATACTTATAAAACACATACTTATAGCTGAAAAACACATACTTATACTTATAAAAGACATACTTGAATTTGGTCGCATGTGAGACAGTCTCACAAGAGACCAACTCAAGAATTAAATACATAGATTAATTACATGATAAAGTACCAATTAGTTTAGTACTTTTCGTGATAGAGAGATCACAAAAAAATCAACCTAGTCAGAACAATTTCATAAATTTAAATCTTGGATTACTGTAAGTTGAATTCTTTGAATTGATATATAAATGTTACATTAGTAAAAAATCATATATTACAATGATTATGTAGAGTGGCAGATTTTGTAATCTTACTTCTGATTTCTTTGTCTTGGGACACACTCTGTGTTGCTTTAAGAATTCTCTTCATTCGAATTATAATGTTAAACTAATCTCACTGTAACTACAATACAACAGAAAACTATACTCAAATCTAGATAATAAAATAAAAGAAATTGTGTTGTAATCTAACAAAAACAAAGGTATAAATTTGTTTCTCAACCTAAATATGTTTGGGTATATATCGACAGTTTTGTCCTTTGAATTTTAAAGTGCATCCTAATAAACCATATATAATTTAGGATGGTCCAACAAATAAATTGCAATCGAATTCATTTTTGGTTTAAGTTTTAAATAGGTTTACAACAACAACAAGTCTTATAATTCAAGTGGTATTTCATTTAATATAGTGTCGAATGTGATGATCAGGTCCCTGATCACGCAACTTTTCCAATTGTTTGTATTTCTCCCTTCCACTCCCTCTAGCTTATATAAAAATTAGGTTTACGAGCAAATTCATTCTGAGTTGTGTCCCTCTCCTCCACTCCCTATAGCTTATAACAAAAATAAGTTTATGAGCAACTCTTTGTTAAGTTTTACCACGAGTCTTGTAACTCAAGTGTATCCCTCATTCATAAATGTACAAATTGTGTGACGACCATGTTCAATCTCTGGATCAAGTAAGTTTTTTTAGACTTTACTCCCTCTGCTCCCACTCCTTCAAATAATTAAGAAAAAAAAAAAAGTTCGGATGTTATTGCTTGGAACTAGAGAATAATAATGTGCTCTAATACAATGAATTTCGAACTTATATTTTGTAAACCAGGGCTGTATTTATTGATTGAGATAAAGATTGTAAAATTTTGGAAAGTATATTCCTTCTTCTGATCGATTCGAGACAAATGGTTGATACAATAGTAACAATATTTATTTGACCCACTCATAATAATGAAATTGAGATGAATGATGTAATTCAATGATATCAATAATTATTCATTAGAACTTTATTTTTGAATGACGTAGACGAATTTGGAAAAAAAAAAAAATATTATGCATAGTTATTGAAAGTTGATTCAGCTCATTTTCTTCTAATTTGCTAAGTAGTGAAAAAATCATTTTCTCACTTATAAAAGCGTGTAAACTAATTCTTATGTTTTGTGTTAGTTTTGTTAGTTTTGCAGGAATAAATCTCAGCCGTTGATTTGATCCGAGGGCCACGATTAAATCCAGCTAAAAGCCTAAAGGAGAAGCGAAACTTCACTAATAGAAGCGCATTTCCAGGGTTGCGATTTCAAGGTCGTTGGAGGCAGTTGATAGCCGTTGGAGTTTGAGATGATCTGGGCCGCCCATTTGATCTACGGCTGAAGAAGGTTCAAGCTGGAAGATATCTCCAAGAACGGGCTGATCTTTCAGCTAAGATTTAGAGCTTGATTCTCAACCGATTCGCCTAATTCTTGTTGCTACTGTTAGCTAAGAGATAGGTCTATAAATAGGTGTGTGTTTTGCACTGTATAGTAGAGTTTTACACAGAGTGTTCATAGATAAAAGCTAGCTGCGCAATTTAGGGTTTTCTAAGTTTGATAATTGAGTTTCAGAGTCTTTGTAACAGAGATTTGATTCGATTTGCAATAAGATTTTTCCCTCCCTTGTTTCCCGTGGATGTAGGCATTGTTAAGCCGAACCACGTAAATCTTTGTGTGTTGATTACTTGAGTTCTTGCTTCAATTATCAAGTTTTGCGTTTGAGTTGAGTTCTCTGATTTTGGTGGATTAGTTGAGTTGCCAATTGAGTTGAATTGGTGATTCTTGTGAGGCTGAAATCTTGACAGTTATGAATTTGGGCTAAAGAACATGAATTACCTGGTGAAATTTTCAAGTTACATGGATATGAGTCGATGCATAGGTAACTATAACATAAATTATGCACCTAACCAATTTAGGAACGGTGACAATTGGATAATATTCAGTAGTAAATAGTAATTATGCATATAATTAAGTATATATTAGATTTCCATAAAAGTCTTTATAAACGAAACCACTTAGTAGAGCTTATTTTATGAATCACATATCTTTGGTTTGTATAAGATAGTTTCACGAATTCCATTCCGCAAAATGAGTTGGGTTAGGTCGAACATACAAAATATGTAATACTTTTTGTGAGAAAGAATAAATTGAAACTAAATTAAAAAGTAAAATATGTTATTACAGGTAAAAGGACTAAAGAAAAGATATATTTTTAGCTATTGAGGATTAAAATTCAAAAGTTGAAAAATAGAGGACTAAAAGTCTAATGAAACAAAAATAGAGGACTAAAAATTAGAAGTTGAAAGATAGAAGATTAAAAATGTAATAAGGGTAAACATAAAGGACTAAAATTCAAAAGTTGAAATTAAAGTTAGAGAACTAAAAATCTAATTATAAGGTAAACATAAAGGACTAAAAAACTTTTTTTTCTCTTTTTCTTATTTTTATCTACGTAGGATGTGATATCAATGTAAGCATGATTTGAGAGCATAGCAACTGAGACACAGAAAAAGATAACACCATCAACTAAGTATGATTTGAGAGCCATAGCAGCTGAGACACAGAAAAATATAGCATCGTCAAAGAATATGTTAAGGGCGTTCCATTGCATGATATACAAGTAAAGAATGATTTGAGAGCCACACCAGCTAAGACACAGAAAAAGATAACATCTTAGAAAGACAGAAAAAGATAACACCTTAGAAAGAATATGTTAACTATGTTTCATTCCGATATTTTAAATTGATAGTTTTCAATCTTTCAAACGCTGAATTGATAAGATTTATTACATAATTTATTATGTTTGATCTGACCCAACTTACGGAATGAGATTTATGAGATGACCTTGCATAACTCTTTATTAAACTCAACAACATTTCATATTTATTATGTTCGACCAGACCCAACTCACGGAATGAGATTCATGAGATGACCTTGCACAAGACCTACTCTCTTTATTAAACTCAACAACATTTCATATTTATCTTATTCACGTACATGTATACGGTATTTTGTAAGAAATAGGTGTGAAAAACGGCAAGAAAGATCGTTCGAAAATCGAGGCCTGTGCAAGCACAGTTCCCTTAAAACAGATTTATCGTCCCACCGAGGTGCACAAGACCAGAATGACGTCTATTTCCCTGGGTACAACGATTTTGAGTACGGCAGACTTGTACGAGGTTGCAACTCACGACGAACCGAGATGAGCGCCTGACTTGTACCGGAAAAAAGGAGGAAAAATGAAGGCTGGAGAATGTGGTGTTTTGAAACTGCCGGAATCTGGAATGGCTACCGAGATGAGCGCCTGACTTATACCGGAAAAAATGAGGAAAAAGGAAGGCTGGAAAATGTGGTGTTTTGAAACTGCCGGAATCTGGAAGGTTAAAAGCTACCGGAAGTTGAAGAGGCACAGACCAGGTCGAGTGGTCAAAAGCCGCCGGAAGTTGAAGAGGCACGGACCAGGTCAGGTGGCAAAAAGAACCGGGGATCAGGTTGGGTGGTCAAAAGCTGCCGGAAGTTGAAGTGGCCGACCAGGTCGGGTGGCAAAAGGCAAAAGGAACCGAGTCAAGCCCGCCCTTTTCCGGACCGACATTCATGTACGCAAGTCACACATGCACACGAGAGAGCCTTTTAGTTAACACCTTACCCACCTCATAAAGTGGAAAACAATATATACTAGTGCACAACTTGCTAAAGTTCCTATGTGGGACAATAGTATTTCCAAGCTTCAACTATGATCAAAAACCATTACTTCGGCTCCCAATTTCTTATTCACCCTTGATCCATTTTGGGTGAACCACGCCCCTTCAAACGGATATCATTTTTACCAAATAGGACCCATCATAAATAAGCCCTAAAATAGGGAAAAACTTCAAAATTTTCCAACATATTTTACCTAAAAAAAAAGCAATATCTTATTGATATGAATTTTTTTTAGGAGATTATAAGGATATAAATATACTAGATATAAAACAAAGTTGTTTAAATTTATCAATCAAATTTAGTAATTAATCAAGTGATGTTGTTTATCTTTCTAACAACTAAATTCCTTGATGGTGACAGGTCCAGCCATTATCCTCTCAAGTAGTCACCAAAACTATTACAACTCTTTCAAAACCCAATTATGGGCTCCACCTAGGTGGCCCCATCCGATCAAGGTGGGATTCTTTAGATCATAAGTAAATTTTAATTCAATTAATAATCACTAATTCAATTAATTGATGATTGATGTTAATGATGTCATCAACCTTCTCCATGTAATAAACATACAAATAATTAGATCCGGCAAAATGGGCCCGGTCCGATGGGCCGGCATGATCAACCCGAAAATTAGGCTGGGCTAGGCCTAGAAAAAAGTGACCCGAAAAGTGTCGAAACTTTTTGGCCCGGCCCGATGGGCTCGGGCCAATTTGGCCCGTTGGGCTCGGGCGGGCCCGATGGCCCATAATTTAAAAAAAAACACTTTTATCACTAAAAAATCTACTTCCCTAATGTTATTAGTGATGATTGATTCATAAACAAGTGGAATTATCGTATTTTATTTTTGAAATTCAAATTTGTGGATCATAATTCAATTTCAAGTTTAAACTTGTTCAAAACTTGTTAGTTTTCTCATTTTTAATTCTTGTATTAGTATTGTAATGTTGTTAATTTAGACATGTGGATGATTGAATGATCGTATTTTAAAATTTTATTTTATATGGACTTCACACTTATAAATTTGTTGTGGTGATACGTCGTATCAATATATATATATATATATAATTATATATATTTGATTTGTTTAAAAAGACGATGTGGGCCGATTTGGCCCGTTGGCCCATACGAGGCTGGGATGGGCTACAGATTTATGGGCCCGAATTAAGGATGGGTCAGCCCGGCCAGGCACGAAGCTTTCATGTGGCCCGTCGAGCCGGGTCGGGCCGGGCCGCCCGTTTTGCCAGCTCTACAAATAATGACATGGATCATTTAATAGCCTACTTTTAATATTCCTAAACAGTTTACAATTTGATTGGGTAGAAAAACAAATTTGTGAGAGTTATTGAGTTATAGAGTTTGATTCGACTTCAAATTAATTAATAAAAAAAGGATATACAAGAAAAGAAAATTATTGAATTATATATATATATATATATATATCCTCGATTAAGATAAGATTTATAAAATCTATCTGGATGATCTTATTTGATATCTTATAAAATGTCAACAAGTTTGTGAGATATTTTATGTTATTTCAGGTGTATTAGAAATAAAATAATATCAAACACTTTCAAGAAGTTTATAAACTCTTACATATAAATCGAGACACTATAATGTGGCTTAAAATTAAGGGTAACTTGCAATTTTTTTTTCCGAATTTTACAATTTCTTCCATTTATCTACACGAATAAATTATAATCGTACATGTGCCTTTTGCATTGACGATTATGATTTGTTTGAGCTAATGAAATTCCATAAATGGTAAAATTTGGATAAATTTCAATAAAAGAAGTTAGTAAGAGAAAAGGTGCAAAAAGATTGTATAGTGCCATCTTGTAATTTGCAGTAAATAAATAAAAGGCAATTCTATACACACCCCAAACAATACTAAACACACCCCATCTATACACATGAAAAAAAAAATAAAAAAAAAGTATATGTATAGATGGAGTGTGTTTAGTATTGTTTGGGGGTGTGTATAGAATTGCCCATAAATAAATAAATGGTGAGATATAATTCTATGGACACCATAAAGGGTTGACTTAAATTAACACGTAAACCTAAAATTTATCACACCGAAATCAGCACGTGCTAAGAGTTTATTTAATATTTAAGTTTGGAACAAATTATATGTTTGTGTTTAAATTCTTTTCCACCCTTATTTTTCATTAACAAAGAATATTTTACTTTTAATTATCTCAGTAAAAAAATGAAAATTAGTCTATCAGATCTTGGTCTGATATATGGATGCTATCATGCTACAATTAATGGAAACATATTTATCATAAATTTACACTATATATATATATATATATATCTATACACACACAGTATGATCTAAACTTGGGTATCAAGTAAATTTGTTTTATTTTTAGCCTACTGTTTTGTTGCCAAATAATATAATAAACAGGAAGTGATATAATTTTTAAACTCATCTATTTTTCAGAATTTAGTCAAGTAAATTTAAAACTTTGATTTTTAATCCGGTACTTACCCGCAATTGTTAACTTGATTCGAGCTACACATTATGAATTATTAGATTAATAAAAGAGTAAGTTTTGTGTGAGACCGTCTCACGGATCTTTTTTCATGAGACGGGTCAACCCATAACCGCAATTCATATGAAAGTTTGTGGATATGAATTCAATTTAAGGATCCGTCTCACGGAAACTATCCGTGAGACCGTCTCACATGAGTTTTTGCGTTAATAAAATGATTACAAAACAATTTTGTAAGTAAAACAGTTTTTAGATTTAGATTTTTTTAAAATTTTTTATTGAAAACTCATAATAGAAACCGTGTAGATAAGAAAAATTATAGATACATAAATTTGGATATTAAACAAATAACAACAGATTATTTGGATATAAAAAAAGAATAAAGAAAAGAAGGATTTGAAAATTTAGGATATACAAATAGATAAATGACCAAAAAGATCAAGTTATAGGAAGAATAAAAATCTACTATCTTTCTTGTTTTCAAGTATAGGAATCTTGCCAATAAATTTTTGTTGTGGGCCCTGTGGCAAATATTTTATCTATAGTTAATGCTATTCTATTATAGTTTATCGATATAGTAAAGGTATAAAACTATCTAAATTTTATAATGAATAAATTAGTATATTTTTGAAATGAAAAAATGAATTGGATAACAATATAAGAACATGATTTTATTCCAAATAAAAGAAAATAAAAAAGACACAGCTATCCTTGATATTGGGAACGATAATGTTAAGTAAGTTGTATTGATTAGTTTTCTTTATATAAAATTCACAACTATGTTGTATTCCATAATAAATTCACAAATATTGAGAGGAGAAATTGAAATTAACAGTCAAAAACGACGTCGTATAGAAAAGAAAGCGGCCCAGCGCTTTTAGATGTGATTAAATGAAAGTCGTGTTTAAGGGAGTGTGGGACCCAGTGAGGGCAGCTCTCTCCCCCCGCGCACTTTAGCACACCCAACTCAAAAAAACTAATACGTTAGGGGGAGGGGAGAGGAGACACTGGGAGGGGGTGGGGTGAAAAGACGGAAACACCCCTCCACCTCCGTATATAAGGATCGCAGGTTCCCCTTCCCGGCGATTTTCCCATAATAAACCAAAACCAAAACCAAACAGATTAAAAAAAAAAGGGAAAAAAAAGGTTAAGCAAACAAACCCTTCTCTGCTCGCTCACCCCTTTTCTTTGTGGAATTTGGTATTGAGTGGTTTGTATGGGATTGTGAATCTTCATGGCTATGGGGACAGAGAGATCGAAGGCGTTGCACAATTTCACGATGCCGTGTGGTTTGCGGTGGGGGAATCAGCGATTTCTCCGCTGCATGAAGGTCAACTCCGACGCCCAAATCTCGCCGCTCCACCGCTTCAACACCGCCTCATCCGGCTCCTCCGATCACCACCATCCAATTCAACAGCGCCGCACCTCCAGAGACAGGGATAGGGAGCGGGAAAGAGACAAGGACTCGGCCTACGAGTTTGTACATGGATCGACCAAAGTGGGTCCCACTCCGCCGACGCGCCGGAGGAGATTCAGCGATGAGGACGACGACGACGACGGGATTGCAGCTACTAGACAGAAAGTGATGTTCGATCTCCAGACGGCGGCGGATAAAATGAAAGACGCGATTTTTAAGGATGGCCTTGAGGAGCGCGAGGTTTCTATTTCTCCGCCGCTCGCGCGGCCGCCACCCCCGCCACCTCCGCCTCCTGCTGCCCCCTCATCGGAAGGTGAGGCCTACTGTCCCTGGAATTTGCGGACCAGGCGAGCTGCGTGCAAGACTCCGGCGACTGGCTCCGTCGCCTGTGGCGCCAACGATGGCGCCGGCGGCAAGGGTTTGAGGGTCGACTCGCCCAGACCCAATTCCGGATTTCCCCAGATGCGCGCCACCGCCGCCGCATCCATCAAGTCTCCGATGCATAGGAGTGACGCCAACGGGACGCCGGCGAGTGGCGAGAGAAAGGAGCGGCCCAAGTTCTCAGTTCCCCTCTCCAAAAGAGACATCGAAGAGGATTTCTTCGCCATGGTTGGTCACCGGCCGCCGCGCCGACCCAAGAAGAGAGCTAGGATTGTTCAGAAACAATTGGATGTGAGCAAATCAATTTTCTGAATCCACATTCACCTAATTTCTTGTTTACAAAATCAAATCTTCTGATCCATTGATTTCTCCTTATCACTGTTCCATTCATTCCCTTCTTGTTCTAATTTTCTTGAATTTCTTGCAGACCCTCTTCCCAGGTTTGTGGCTAACAGAAGTTACACCAGATATGTATAAGGTTATTGAAACTGCTCCATAAGAAAGAGGTGAAAACTCGAATGGTTATTCCTTTTCTTTTATTTGCATTGTTTTTCTTCTGGAGCTGAGTGTTCAATTTGATGGTTCTATCTGCAGTTCATATGAAGATGGTGAAATCTGAAGGAAGTACTAATGCAGTGGCCTAATGCACCAGCATTGTGAATTGGGAATTTAATCTTAGGGCAGTGGTAAAATTTGGAGTAGAAGAATAGGTTTAGTTGCTTTGGGAATTCTAATTTTTGTTCTTTTTTTTTTTTTTCATTTCATGATTATAATTGTTCATACACATTTTGTGTTCATGGAATAAAACTCAGATAGTGGAAAAGTTGGTGAGGGTTCTTTCTTTCAATACAACACTGTCCTCTTTTCTCTATTCTAACTAACAGCAATACTTAGTGTTTTTTCCCCAATTGATTGGACCCCATTAATGTTCTGCTTCTTCTGCATTTGGTGCTTCGCTGGCCTTGTTCGACATTTTGTGATAATGGCTTTGATCTGTGTGGTTTCTTGTTATCAGTCGGATGCTGTGATTCCAGCACAAGATCACTATTTCAGAAGCTCTAATGCAATGATTTATGTGGCATTTTAGTTTGTGGGATTGTTGCATTGCTGTTTTTTTGTGTGCATGAAACTAGTGGTAATAGTAATTCGTGATGTTATGCAAGCAATACTATTCGTAGGTCACATATATTTTTACCTTCTTCTTGATTCGGTTAATGGCATTCTGGTGTTCAACATTTGTGTTTCTGCCAATCTCATCGTTGCTGTTCATCTGACATGCGTCGTAGTTTTCGTCTTAGTTGAAGATTGTTTTAATCCCTATTTTCTGATCTCTGGTGTTGATGAAGTTGGATTTTACTGAGTATAGTTCCTCATCATGTTGGGTTTTGAAATAGGATGACAAACAGGGTGGTGTAATGTAATAATATATATTCATAAGTGTTAGCAACAAGTCATTTATCATAGTAGTATTTTCATTCTTGTAATATTAAATTGCAATTACTTGTTCATTGATTGTGTGTTGCATGATTGCTAGATTTGAGAAAGCAGAGTGTTGTTCTGAAATCAAGGAAAAATGTATCGTGAACTGCAATGAATCTCATGGAATAGTTTTTTCACGTGGATTTGATGTTATGAACATTTGAAATAGTCATCCAAAAGCCCACCATTTTAGGCCTTTTTTTTTTAACTAACTACACTCATGAATTCAATGTCTTTGTTTCGCTCAACTGATCTAATTTCTTATTCAACTTATTTCAATATCTAAGTAGCCCAGTTTCAATAATATAGGGTAATATTTAACCCATTTTCCAATATGCTCATATTCAATTTAATTTTGGTATTCTTGAAATCATACAAAACATGGAATAATATGGTGGCCTCTCCCTAAATTTATTTGTTTGTGTAATTACTAGTTTGAACTTTGAAGTGCCAAATTCGTTTGTTAATAAGTAATAACACATCATGACATGGACCATATGAAAGCTAAAGTATATCTGTTAAATAAAATTTAAAAGATGTATACTATTTTTTGTAATAAAGGCCCAATATTATATACTACTTATTTTGATATTGAACAAATCAATGCTTATATTGGGCCTCAAGTTGGGCTTTCCTCCACGTCAACTGGGCTTTTGGTTAAATTTATAGCACGTTCAAAACCTTGAATAGGATTTTCATTCTTTAAAATTTATTCCACCCATTATATTCCATTCTTGAATACTCATATGAATTAATATCTTGTGAATAGACTAAAATATTGTCACACACACACACACTCACAAATATATAAGTGTATATATATATATATATAGAAAAATAAAACACATCACCCCTTCTCTATCTTAGCCTCCTCACTCCACATCCTCATTTCTTATCTCTGCGAAACCTTAATTGTCTCAAATATCTACAATTAATTTAATTAAATTAAAGAAATTAATAATAGACCATGCACCAAAACTTAATGGACATGAATAAACACACATTTCTACACATCTCCATGGGAAATATTAGGTTTGCATCAAATAATTATCGATCATGATTCGTGGAACATCATTTAGAACCACTACAAGAAAAAATGAGTATTTACGATAACATTTTTTGCGATAACATAAGTCTAGTTTTTGCGATAACAAGTTGTCGTAAAAAATGTTAATAAAAATTGACAAAATGTAGTCACAAAAAGCAATGTAAAACGACTTATTTGCGACAACAAATGTTGTCGCAAAAGAAACTATTTACGAGAAGACTTTTGTGATAATAATTTAGCGACAACATGTGTCGCAAATTGTACTTGCGACAATTATTAAGGTTTTTGCGACAACATTTTGTTGTCGCAAATACCCATTTTTCTTGTAGTGAACATTTGGTGGAAAGAGATTAAACAATGTTCAAAGTGTCTAGTGAATGTTGATCGAAACTTAAACACCATCTAAAATATTTGACAGATCCATTCTTGAATGCTACAAAATAGGATATTTTTCTAACAATGAAAAATCGTTTAATTTTTCAACATGTAAATTAAGACAACTCATGACATTGATCACATTCCAATGGACACTTCATGAACTTGTAATCGATTGAATGAGCAATAGATAATGAGTCATAATATTCATATCCGGTCTAAAACTACAATAAAAATGATTGATTATTTTCTATAAATTCTTTTGCAACAACAAAAGTTGTCGCGAAAAGTGTATTTATGAGAAGATCTCCGAGATAATAATTCGGTAATAGAGTGTCATCGCTCAATGTTTTTAGGACAATTATCAATATTTTCCTGATAAAGATGTAGGTATTACATTTATAATTAATTATATGGTAAGTATTATAAGGAATCAAACATAATAATTGACCACTCATTATCAATGGTGAAATGATGTGACCATAAGAATTGCATTGGATGCCTTAGTTAATATTTACAAGCACAACCCTCCTTATTTCCTAGATGTTAATTAAGGTCTCTCTATTCAAGCTAATCTTATCTCTATAATTGCTTTTGCAATTATTACACCAAAATAAAGCATGTTCCATAGTTTGGGTAATGGGGCTGTCAAATTATTTCTTGTAACATCATATTTTACCTCATTTATCCATATATTATATATATATATATATATTGAATACTATTTGTATATGAACAAGTTTGATATGAAAAAAAAAATGTGTTCAACTAATAGAATACTATTTGTAGAGAGATTAAAGACGTAGATATGTGATGAGTTAAACAATTAGTTGAGACTTTTCAATGATTGATCAATATTTTTTCACAACTTTAATTTGGATCCAATTCTACTCTTGTCTTCATCTGCTTCAAAACCACCTCAATTAAAGCAAACTCTACCAACACATTTTCAACTATAAAATTTTCAAAAAGAACAATGCCAGCCCACATATTCAATCATTTCACTTCATTAGGATTTAAAAAGAGATTGAAAGAAAAGAAACACGACCCATTAAAGAAGGATCTTTTGTTTTCTTCTTGCTACTTTATAAACACACACACATATATATGTATGTACAAAATTAATTTGAACTACAATATGTAATTGTACGAATGCAATGAAATCATTCGGGTTCACTATTTGGTCGTTAGACACAAAATAATGCTAACGGGGCCTTATGAGTCGAGTCGACCTGGTCCGATCGATGCCAATCAAGAAACTTAATTCCGTTATAGTTTTGGAATAGTTTTTTTTAATCTTATATAAAATCCTATGTAATGAATGTATATATAGTAATGAATTAGGCGATGAAACAAGGAGAAATCATAACGTGAGTGATGATTTAAAAATGAAGAATAATTAGTAGTGAATCTTTCTTACATTGGACTGTTGTAGCCCATGATTTTCAGACAACTGGATAATAGACAATGATTCAGAGAGCACAAGAAGAAGAATATGTAGATTTAATCAAAACTGTCAACTGTACACATACAATAATATATCAAAGAAAAAAAAAAGGGAAGAATGAGAATCATTTTCTCTTCTTCTTGGACTTTTTTTTACCAGAGAAAAAGGAACCAATCCCGAATAAACTCACAGTTCCTTTGGCAATGTAAGTGGGAGTGATGTTCAAAACAGGACTGATCCCAACTCCATTAACGTAGGACCTGCTGTTACTGCTCCTCAAATATGGCTTTTTACTATTCATGTTATTACTAATAATAGTGTTATTGTAAGGATAATAGTGATGATGAAAACCTGGGTGGGGATTAATGGAGGACTCTTTCAAAGAATGCTGTTTCTGCATGACTTTGGGGCTGGGGTTTGGGACAGAGCCTGTTGAGTTGCTTCGTGTTAGGAACTGGAGAGATCGGCCTATGAAGCCATTGGAGTTGACACTGTTGCTTCTTCTGAATTGCCAGAAGGTTTTGGTGCTCTGTTTGTGGTCTTCTTCTTCTTCTTCTTCTTCATCTTCTTCATCGAAGGTGGTGGAGAGGAACTCGATGAGGCGTTTCTTCTTGGTGGTGTCTTCTTGGACGACGTCGTTCGAAGTGGGCTTGGGTGGGGTCTTGATCTGGACGGGGAGGATCTTGCCGTTGGCGAAGAGCTCGTCGGCGGAGGAGATGAGGGTGGTTTGGTGGATGCAGAAATCGAAGTGGAAATCGATGGTGGGGTTTAGGAGGAGGGATGGGTGGGATTCGACGGCTTCTTTGAGATCGTGGGAGAATGAGATTCTTGGGCTTGAGATCTCTGAGCACACATCCACTGCCATTGATGGATGGGGATCGAATGTTATGCAGAGGTCAAAAAGGGTGGAAAATGGAGATGAATGTGTTTGTTTGAAAGGGGTTTAGGTTAAGGAAAAGGATGGGGGTTGTTTGGGTGAGAAGGAACAAGGAGATGGACGTTTTGTTTGTGTCAACTAAAGCATCAAACTCGTTCAATTTATTTCTGCACCGAAAGCCTATTTACACAAGTAGAGAGAGAATGAAAAAATGAAGAGAGAGAATGAAAAATGAAGAGTGAGAGTGAAAATGGCGGGCAGCCGCCCAGAAAACGGGTAGAGTCGTTGGCTTTGCTGTGGTGAAAGAAGGCTACTATGTGAGAGAGCATAGGATACCCCTAATCTCTCTCTCTCTCTCTCTCTATATTATCATAATCATACTACCTCCGTCCCGGTTATCTTTGCCGCATTTGACCGGCACGAATTCTAAGAAAAAACTGTTGACTTTGATGTGATGTGTTATTTTAATATTTTTGAGTGGCAGTTTTGTAATTAATGTGTGCTTTTTGAGTGTAAAGTAGTAAAATATTGACTTTTTTTGTTGCCATTTTTGGGCTGGCAAAGTTAGCTGGGACGTCCAAAAACGGAAAGTAGGCAAAGATAAGCGGGACGGAGGGAGTATTTATTTAAGGAGGGTGGAATTTAGGGGTAACTCATTTAATTTAAATTTTTGCAATTCAAATTTCTTAGTTCAAATAGTTGTGTTGGGATGGATGAGTTTGATTTGAGGAGTCATGTGATTTTATATGTAATGGATTTGAAATATGAAGTTGAGATTTAATGTAGTTCAAAATGTATTAATTCAAATGCAACTTGACGTTTTCCCATATTAGAAAAGGACTTATATAATAAGACAATTATAGTAAGAAGTTTGATTTCATACAACTACATTTCAAAATGCTCAGAAAAATAGTGTGTTTATATATTTACAATGTGTACATCAATATACAATTCATTATTGATTTACTCTCACAAACGCCGCACTCAAAAAATATATATTTAATTGTGACAATATAAATACTCTATTAGTACTACTAGTTTTCACCCCGCGCCATTAATGATATAACGTCGTTAAATATTAATTATTTAATAATATAATATAAATAATTTTAGTGTATAAAAGATAGAATAATATTTAATAACTAAGAAAATCTAAAATTAGCTTAAAATAATTCAATGCACAACAACTTATCCATATTATACATATGCAGTCCACTAATTCATGATTAATACTGAAAAGATAAGTATCAATCATGATCTTCAAATAAAAATTGGAAATTTTACTTGCAAGTTTATAAGTTTTGAAAAACTTCTTTATGCACTACATTTCTAATTGAGACATCTTTTTTTATCACATGTGTTACAAAATAATATCATCAATCACTTAAATTAGATATATTAAAAACAATAAAAATAAATTATGAATTAAAAATCAAATTCAATTACTTAAATTAAATATGTGTGTGTGAGTATGTATAATATATATATATACAATGAAATGTATACAAAAGGTTTGTTGTAGTTTATACTCTGCACTTTTTTCTTGTATGATGGTAAGAATTTTCCTTTGCTTTCATTTTGGGAAAGCTTTGATAGCTCCTTTGCTTGTGTTTTGATATATGTTATCAACCTCCAGTTTTTATCATTACAAATCAAGCTTTCCTATTGATGTGTCACCCCTTTTTATCTTTGCTTCAAATACATATATTCATTTCATCAATTTTGATTAAATAAATTACTTGTAGAATTTAGAAAGATGTTAGAAAATCATTATATAGGAATTGAACACACTCTATCCACTTTATAGGCTAGAACTCCAATTACATTCTTTTGATTAAAGTTCAAGTATAGCTTACTTTACTATGGGGATATATATACATATATACACTTTAAAATAAAATTACATGATAATCAATCTTACGAGGAACCTATATATCTTTTATGAGACATGCTGCGAAGTATACTATATACGTCAGTTTCCATATGAAACCAATTTGTTTGAATTTGAGTTCGGATGAAACCCTCTTAGCTGTTTTAAAATAGTAACACCGTTTAATAAACATGATATGTGATGATTATTTTAAAATAGGAGCCGAACGATGGTATATGACAAGTGGGAGTTGATAGTGATATCCAAAGCCAATGTCCAACATGGTATGATGGTGCCTACCTCAATAAATGCTAACATAGTACAGTTGAAAACAGTAATTTGGTTAAGGAAAAAAAGGCACCACTTATCTTTCATGTCTGCTAAAGAGGCCTACCCTATAATCTCCTACTACACCATTTCTACCATTCCAATTTAAACATTTCATGAATACACATCATTGCAAATATACACATATTATACAAAGGGACATCAGCCATTTCTACCCTATTTGTTATATATATGGACAAAAAAAACACTCATTATAAAAAAAAAGGGCACACTGTTGCCAGTGGGAATCGAACCCAGAACCACAATGAGCAAATTAAGCTATAGTTCCACTGGGACAAATAAGATTTATATAATAGTTTTCGTGTAACACTTAAAAATAAGGTTACACAAAAACTCTTGAAAATCAAGCCTACACGAAAACTCTTGAAATCAAGCCTACACGAAAACTTTTGAAAATCAAGCCTACACGAAAACTCTTGAAATCAAGCCTACACGAAAACTTTTAAAAATCAAGCCTACACGAAAACTCTTGAAATCAATCCTACACGAAAACTTTTGAAAATCAAGCCTACAAGTGGCCATGTAACAGAGGAAAGAGAAAAAAAAATTTCTTTTCCTGATAATTGGTGTCAGAGGCCATATTTGACTTTGGAGAAAAGTGGGTACTTTTGACCTTATTTCTTAAAAGGTGGGTATATTGGTGGAAATATATAGTGGAGGGTTATTTTGTTCCTATTTTTTAGGAAATAGGCTAATCATGGCCATTTCTTCTTATAACAAATGGGCCTCAATTGTTTAGATTATTTAACTTTATGGCTGCCTAAATAAATTCAATAACCTTGCATTTATTAGTATATAAGTACATGATTTTTTTATGTAATATTATCTTTAAAAAAAGAAAAAAGGTGACTATAACAACTAATAAATTATAATTTCAAGTCCTAATAAACAGACTAGTTGGAGTTCTCATCTCCTTTATACAATGTTTTTCATGACTAAATATTAAATTTAACTTGTTACACTCGTATTGATATTCTTGAGTCTTAGAATATTCTTTAAAATTTATGAGAAAAAATATCTACTGATAAAAGGCCACACTCATGCCCAATCAATTGTCACATTAATTGAATGCTAGTGTACAAAAATAACAAAATAAATTCCAATACACATATGAATATATTGTTATATATATAACCTGGAAAATTAAAGGTTGATGTTGAGTTGAGGTATGATACAAAAATAATGAGAAAATTGGTAGCATTAATATTTAGTAAAGGCATCCCACGTGGCAATGAAACACAGAGATCTCTATCATTGCTGGATTATCTGATAATTCTTGAGCAATGTCATGTTACTTGACCCAGCTCGGATCATCACATTGTCTTTGGGGGACATATTTGTCATTTTCTTCTACAATTTATTTCTGCTGACTCTTTCAACTGACAAAAAAACCAGGATGTTTTTTTAATTTTTGCTTTTGTAGTCCTTCCTCTTTCTCATATCCATGTCTTGTCATAACTACTTCCTTGCCAAGGATCTGTTTGGAAAATTTTAGGTTGTAAAGTTAAGGGTATATAGGGTGTGCATCGGTCGGTTCGGCTGAACCGAATTCCCAAAACCGAATTAATCGAAATTTGTAATTGAAAAAACCGAACCGATAGTGAAGAAAATCGATTAGAAACCGAAGTTCGGCACAAAATCGAAATTTATATTTCTTCTAATTTCTCACAAGTCAAAACTTAGTAATTAAGATGTGATTTTTAAGAAAGTAAATACTTCAACCATCAAATTTTAATTTTGGACAAAATAGCAAAATAAGATCAAAGTTAAAATAAAAAATAGCAAAAAATTTATAATGTCTCCGAACCATAATTAAACCACCAAAGTCTAATTTTAAACGTAACAAAAGAATTTACAACCAAATCCTCCAACAATAAAAATATATATTTAGATGATATATATCTATAACAATACACATTTATATGGTAATATTTTATAAAAACATATAAAATATATTCATATGATTTATATTTCGGTTCGGTTCGGTTATTTCGGTTATTTTTCACTCAAAACCAAACCAAACCGAATTATCCGAATTTTTCAAAACTTAAAACCGAAACCGAACCGAATTATAAATAACCGAACCGAAATTAGTTCGGTTCGGTCGGTTAATTCAGTTTTAACCGAATTGTGCACACCCCTAAGGGTACATCTTGTAAACCTAGATTGGCAAATTCGAGATTCCATACAACCAATAATATGATCACACGTGCTGCAAATTTTCAAAACATGAAATTAGAGTACTCTAATGTGTAATTAAAGATGTTAGAACTCAATAATTTGATAAAGCTCAATTCCTATTTATTATTAATGACCAGCCGGACCCTATAGCTATCTGCTACTTACTGAAGATTAAAAGTTTGTAGCTCAGAACACTCTATAATTAAACTTATATATGTATCTCATACTTTTTTTTTTATTGTCATAAATTAATTAATACTACAACACTCTATAATTAAACAATGATGTATATATATATATATATATATATAATATCTCATAGTTTTTTTATTGTCAGAAATTAAATGCTTTATGATAATATATATTATTATGAACTTTAAATCTACAACTCAAATCCATCAACCCATGCATACAAAAATTTAAAGAATATTAGTATAACAATAAACCTAATTAATGAAAAACTATGGAATTAATCGTAAAAGAAATTTATTTTATTGTGAGAGACCGATCGTCAATATTTCACTTTTTAAGTAGTAATTTATCTCTTACGTGATTATCATCAAATTACATCACGTTTATTAAATTCAATATTACAAAAGTAGAGCTAGCATATAGTAAAAATAATGAAATCCAGCCCATGGGCCCAATATTCAAACCAGTCCAGCCCATTTCCTAGTTTTGTTGCCTACCCTAATCTGGCCATCAAAGGGCCGATCCAACTAAATTTATTTCATTTTCTTTGTTATAAATTGAACCTTTTTTTTTTCTTTTTTTTTTTCAAATACTTTTAATCTATAATTGTTTTCATATCAATGTGTTATACACGATGTTAGTGATTTGATAACCTATATGACATGTGAAATATGACATATTAAATAAGTAAATAAAAAAACTCTAGGAATAAGTTTTGGGGGACTTATCAATCAATTATTGGCCTTGTAATCAATTATAAGTCGTGTCTCACTTCTGTACCATATCAATACTACGTTGTTTTGATATTAAAATAATATTATAATGTGTAACCGCTTTAATTTAAAAACTAATCTAACATGTTTTATGATGTAGTACACGTGCGGTACATGGATGTGTGGTACGGAAGAGCATATGGAAGATGATATTCTTGGGAGATTAAACTTAGTTGGTATCAGTTTTATCATTTAAAACTCATTCATTCCTTTTTTCTTCCTTTTTTTTTTTTGGGTATTATCAATACATTATTTGTAGGAATTTACTTTCATATTCCTTGATGCCTGAGAATAATTTTCTGGTATACAAATGTGTTTGGATTCACTTTCTAATAATGTTATTTTGATAGTTCTCAAACTAATGGATCGAAACTAAAGAAAATAGTTTTTTATACTGTCTGCATATATGTTAAAGTGCCTAGTATATATACATTAATGATGTGCTACACATCAATATATCTTTACTGATAGTAGTGTTTTATTGATCGTGACAGTATTCAAAATTGATCGTTGTTATAAATTGATCGTGCAGTAATTTTTTATTCTATACAATGTTAACATAAAAGGCTAGTTAGCAAACTCAAATACTAGAAAAAAAGAAAAAGGCAAAAGATCTAAAATTAAACATATATTCAACAAGACTTCAAGTTTAAATAATACATACATAAGATATCAACTTAAGAATTTATTTTTAGAAGAAATTTTAAATGTTTATCATACGAGTAGATCTATATATGTTTTTCAAACTGATCGATAAATCGGTTCACAATTTAATTATTCTTTGCGTTGAAAATGAAGGTAAATAGATACAAAGTTATGATGTATGCTTTGAAAAAACTGTTGTTGTTTTTTCTTGAAGAAAATAGTTCTCCAAAATGGTTTCAAGATTGAAAATATAGAAAATGCAAATAAGAAAACAAAAATGAAATCTACATCGCTCAATTCACAACACGCGTGACTTAAAATTGATGATGGTTGGAAAAAAGAAGAATAAAACGGAATTGATTTGATGGGAGTTGGATAGAGGTTAAGCATATATTCATTGAAAAGTTGGATTTTCACATGACAAAACCTTTGCTCTCATTCTCTCCTCATTGGATGGGATATCTACTTTGATGTGACTATCCAACTAAGTCCCCACTTTTCTCTTCATTAAACTTCATCTTACATTTCAAATGCTCATTCCTTAATCCCACTTTTTTTTTTTTTTTTAACTTAATGATCTTGTAATGATTCTCAACATGGAATAATTTGTTCACATCATCATGATGAGATTACCTAATCAAATTTCCATTTTTAGTTAATTTTCCCATTTCAGATAGTACAACTAATATGTGATGTATGTCAGTCATGCATTTTGTAACCCTCTTATTGAATAATTAGTTTGAATTTTCGTTTTCTATATTTTACTAGATGACTCGTCATGTTTACTCTATGAGTATCGAATGTATCATTCCTTATTTATCACTCTCATACCGTCTTTAGATGAAATGGGAGGTGGTGAGATTTTAACACCAAACTATCCTGTAAGTTAGTGTCTGAATTTACATATTTTGTAGAGACCGTCTCACAGATCTTATTATATATATCGTGTCAACCCAAAACTGATCATACTTAATGATTTATATAAGAATTTGTGAAAATGAGTTCAATTCATAGGTAGTAAGAATCCATTTAGCGAAAACCATCCGTGAGGTTGTTTCATATGAATATTTATATTTCTCGTAAAAGTGAAAAGGCAAATCGCTAATATTTTAAATCAATGTGTCATATTATATATTCCTCAAAATCTTTTCTATCCACCCAAATGATTAGACAACACATTTGATCATCTATTGAAGTTGTCACTTCAGGAGCCTACCTAGTTTGTTTCCATGAACTAAGACTTAACTATTTCATCTTTTCCATACATAAACTGTTATGCTCATGAATTTCCAGTTATATATTAACTTTGTAACCTGTATACATCCATTTTAACATTGAAAATTACTCTCTCCCTTATACTATATGAGCCATATACAAGTACAAATCGGGTCCACTTTACCACATAATCATGTATCATGTGTATACCACATCCCAAAACACGATAGATTGGTTTTGAAAATAAAAACGGCTACAAACTATATTCTCTTTTAAATATCAAAACTACATAGTTTTGATATGGTACACAGGTGGGACATAAAATTTAATTACAGATGATCCGATCTGATACAAGTATAGCATGACCATATCAAGTGAGGTTTATATAAAAAAGTTCAATCAAAGAGTACTGATTTAAGTTTTGCACTACGACTCTTACTTTTCAAATATAAATAATTCTCGAGTTAGGATAATAGATCAAGATCGTTGGATATGGAGAAATGAAGTTGATTATACCACACTATATAGCAAGCATCAAGAAAAGGAGAAGCCATTAATCCTTTATACATGGTTGGGAGTAAGTGAGTGAGTTGATCAGACACACATGACTCACTTTCAGACAAGAGTGAGTAGTAATGGACAACAAAGCTTGTCGTATGAGGATTATATTGGAACATCAGATGAAATACGGTTTGGAACAGAGGATCCTGATTGACAAAGCTTAACCATCAATTATCACAATGCTCTTAGCTGGTCCCACTTCAAAAAAAAAAAAAAAAAAACAAAGGGCCATTAACTCATGATCATCATCAACATCATCATCTCTATCTACAACAACACACCAACTTCTTCTGGCTTCCTAAACTGCCACAGTTCATCAGTGTTCCAGAAAGTGGTTCCTGAATCATCCCCAAACCAATCCACCCCCGCCACGTGGCATTCTGGGAGTGACACTTCCTGGGCCACCAATTCTTGCATGTCGAAGCTTGGAAACCCCACATGGTAGTAACTGTTAGCATCTAATATTGGGTTTTCTTCACATTGATCAACTAATTCTTTAGTGGTGGGTTCAGGCGGCTCCAGCTCTAAGAAACTATCTCCGGCGGGGGCGGTGGTCGGCGGCGGGACATGGTCGGAGAGGGAGCTCAGGATGCTGTGAGTGGTACTAATTTCAAAGGAAGTGGAGGTTGTTGATGATGAATTTTGCGCCATCTTTTCCATCAATCTTGGCATCCAAAACCTGCGAATTGCTTCCACGAATTTCTTGCTGTTGGAATCGACTTTGAGTTGTCGTGCCTGTTTCTGAACCCTTGTTCTCCAGTAATTCTTTATTTCATTATCTGTTCTCCCTGGTAAATGTTGTGCTATTTTTGACCATCTGTAGTTACATTATTTTTGTTAGCATTTGTTGTATATGGGAAATATGATATGTTTTATATCACGTTTATTATATTGCATAAGTTATTATCATGTGAAACTACTTTTAGAACACAAGTTTCAACATCATGAAAAAATGCTTTAAAAAGGTGAACTTTAGAGTTTAAATGGATGTGAAAGCTATATTATTCTTGAAAAAAGTGATTCTTTGGTTTTGCTTTCAAATTGAATTGAGATTAGTATGTGATTAATCATGCTAATTAACTCATCCATAACGAACCTATTTCCCCATTTGGAATGAAGTTCAAGAATCAAGAGCTGTTCGTGTGGAGTGAGGTTTCCACGCTTAATATCGGGCTTCAAATAATTTAACCATCTTAATCTGCAACTCTTTCCAGTTCTCTTCAGCCCTGCATATATATATATACACAAACAAAGAAAAGTGTCCTTCATTTAATCATGAGAGAGAGAGAGAGAGAGAGAGAGAGAGAGAATACCAGCAAATTTGGCTAAGGAATTCCAGCGTCCTTCACCATGGCAGCTTATATAATGAATAAGAAGATTGTCTTCCTCAAGAGTCCATGGCCCTCTTCTTACCTCACTTTCCTCTGATTCATACATCATATTTCTCTTCTCTTCTGGATTCATTCTTACTTTACTCATCATCATCATCTAATTTTATATGGAAAATGATTGGAGAGAGAGAGAGAGAGAATTATTTGTGATGAGAAGTTTAATTTGGTTGAGTCTTGAACTGAAAGCCCACAAGAGATTTTATAGCACTTGTCAATCCTTTTTAACTTTAAGAGAGAGAGAGAGAGAGAGAGAGAGAGAGAGAGAGAGAGAGAGAGAGAGAGAAGTTAGAGAAAGACAATTTTGTCCTCATGAAGAAGTAGAAGAGATAAATAGAAAGAATTAGTTTGATAAGAGAGGTGTGCTCATTCTATTCAATGAATAATGCTCTTTGAGTGAGCATCTAAGTCGGCGGAAACTCCACCACCAATTCCACATGAACCTCCACTTCATATTTTTGGATTTTCCTCTCCCTAAATACTACTCATTTATTATTTATTTCTATAATTACATCTTATAATCACATATTTATTTACATGGGCTCTTTACATGGCTTTATATCTAACAAGTTGCATTAAACAATCAAATTTCTGCATTTTATCTTAGACATTATTATTTTTGGAAAAACTTTTTCAATCTATCCTTATCCTATTTGTATTCTAAGAATCAATTCAGAATAACATAAAGTATGATCTTCCAATTTTACTTTTTTTTTCCCCTATACATAAATAAAAATAATACATGTAAAAATAGATAACATTAAATAAACTAGTTGGTAAAATTGTAGATATTCATAATAAAAAAAAAAAAAAAAAAAAACTGAGTGGGTTTTGCGTGCATGTTGAAGCAAGTTGCATGCTCTTCGTGTTTCTCCTCATAATGCGTGATATCAAAAATGAGTGTTTAATGTATGGATAGGTCAATTCACAACTTTTATTTTTCCATCTTCATTATTAATAATATAATGTCGAATTTTTTTTAGTATTATAGCTTGATTGCATTATTATTATTGAATATGAACTTTCTCTGTCTTGAAATATTGATTGTATTAATTTGACTTCCATTAGTCTTTTATGGACAGTTTGCAGAATTTTATTGATTGATTTTTCAACCTGCGGCCAGTCCAGATAACTCTATATCATGATTAAAATTCAATTAATAATATATATATATATATATACTACCTCCGTCACAAAATAAATGACGTTTTAGCCTTTTGCACATATATTAAGAAATGTGATAAAAAGTCCAATGTACCCTATTTAAGTTTAATTAATGAGGAACTTTTATCTCTTTAACACATTTAATTTGAGATGAGTAAATAAGGACATATTTGGTATATTGCATATAAATATGCTTTGGAATATGGAAACGACAATTATTTTGGGACAAATTTTAGTAGCTAAAACGTCATTTATTTTGGGACGGAGGTAGTATATATTATTAGGCAAGAAAAAGATTAACCCTCCCTTTTGTTTGTTTGTTAACTTTTATTAATATTGTATCGTTTCAAGTATAGGGTTCATGAAATCAAATTGTATATTGTATATTGACCGCGCTGTCGTGACACGATAAAATTAATTAAAATCCTTCATAACCTAACTAACTAGTAGATAGGGCAA
Organism: Scutellaria baicalensis; assembly: GCA_005771605.1. NCBI lineage: Eukaryota > Viridiplantae > Streptophyta > Magnoliopsida > Lamiales > Lamiaceae > Scutellaria > Scutellaria baicalensis. The sequence goes on from CM016721.1 coordinate 46,501,618, forward strand.
GTCGGAGTCGATCCCACGAGGAGTGAAGATTTAACTATGTCACCTATGTTCAATTCAAGAAACAGAAAAGATGGGGTTTGGATTGATCAATGACTAACACTAAAATTAACTAAGTACCTAGAAAACAAATTAAACGAGAAATCAAATGATGGGGTTTGAATTGATCAATGACTAACACTAAAATTAACTAAGAACCTAGAAAACAAATTAAACGAGAAATCAAATGATGGAGTTTGGATTGATCAATGACTAACACTAGAATTAACTAAGAACCTAGAAAACAAATTAAACGAGAAATCAAATGATGGAAAACACCCAGTTAACAGTTTAGTTATCCCCCAATATCAATTATGTCTAATCAATGTTACACATTCTCTCAGATTATCATAGAATTATCCAAACATCCTTGAAATCGAATCCATAAAAGTAGTAGAAGAATACATAAGAAAAAAAAAAAACTAATCTATTAAAATAGTTCTCTCTCTAGAGTGACTTGTAGAGGAAGAAAAGAAAGATCTCTCATTGATTATGTGTGTGAACATATCTTTTTAAGCCCTTTGGAGATGAGCTTAGCCTTCTTCAAGCCCAAATTCTCGTCCACAATCTCGCTGGGTTGGGCTACAGACGAATCACATTGGCAGACTGGGCTGGGTGATTCAGTGTGATGGGCTTCTGGGCCCAAACTGCCCCAACTTCGATTTGTGTTCATTTCTCGGTCCATGAACATATCTCTTGATCAAAATATACTCCAAAATTCCTGAATAATAGTGAAAATGATATATGAAGTAATTTGATATCAAAAACATATATAGATACAAAAATGATGCATTCAATCACATAAAAGTTTATAAAATCTTAAATTAAACCACAATAAGATGCACCCATTTTCTACCTATCATATATATTAATAATGAGAATACTAATAATAATAATAATAATAATAATAATAATAATAATAATAATATCTTTATTCCAGTTAACACCTACTTTTGTGTAAGGACTCGTTTATTTTGACGGTCGGGTTTGATTCCATAAATGGAAGAAGGAAGTAAGTAGGAAAGAGGAAGAAGCTAGCTCATGTGTCTTTATATGGCGTGATTTCTTTCTATGTTTTTTTTTGTTTTCATGGAATTTATGCAAGAAACGTGCTTGACTTGTATATATATTTCAATATAAACGTTTCAATTATTAGGGCGGCAACTGTTTTTTCCGATAATTAATGATTCTTATTTTTAATTTTAGTTATTTAATATTATTTATTTATTTATTTTTGGGAAGTGGAATTCCATATATCATCGCAAAATTTGTAATGTCATCCCATGATCCTTAATTATTACATATTTTGATAAATAAAGTTAGAACACAAATTAGAATATAGAAATGTAAAAAGTCTTTATAAGTAAACGTTAATTAACATCCTAGAAGCGTTGACTTTACGTGTTTGACTATTTGTTTGAGGGTAAATTCTTGTATGAGACCGTCTCACGGATCCCATTCGGGTCAACCTGACTCGGTCAAAGTCAAAGTCAATGGTCAACAGTCAAAAGTCAACGCCGGTCAACGGTCGGTCAACTCCGTTGACCAAAAGTATTACATATTATATGTAAAAGTAGTACACAACATACATGAAAGTATTATATTATAAATGTAATACTTTTACTTTTATAAGGTAATACTTTTATGTGTATCATGTGTGACAAAGTTTTGAGAAATTATGTAATACTTTTGTGTGTTTTAGGTATTACTTTTTAATATACTATGTAATAATTTTGTAAAATAGTATTATTTTGGGTTTGGTTAGAGTGTATGAAAATATGTAATACTTTTATGTGTAGTAGGTAATATTTTTATATATATCATCTAATACTTTTGTAATATATTATACATTATATGTATATAATACAAAAGTATTATCCGATCTATAGAAAAGTATCACCTAATATACATGAAAGTATTACATTATGAAGTATTAAATGATATATAAAAATATATTATCTAATACACACAAAAGTATTATTACATTATAAGAACATAACATCATGCAATATTTTTATGTGCAACATGTAATACTTATATGTGTAACATGTAATACTATTAAAATCAACAAGTAATATTTTTATATACATCATGTGATACTTTTATGTGTAACGTAATACTATTAAAATCAACAAGTAATACTTTTACGTATATCATGTAATACTATGAAGTATTATATGATATATAGAAAAATATTGTCTAATACTCAAATGTAATACTTTTTATGTACAACATGTAATATTATTGAAATCAACAAGTAATACTCTCATAATGTAATACTTTTGTGTGTAACATGTAATACTATTGAAATAAACAAGTAATACTTTTATATATATCATGTAATATTTTTATATGTAGTACATAATACTAATTTAAAGTATCACATAATACACATAAAAGTATTATGTGAGTAGAATAACAGTATTACATTATGAATGTAATACTTTTATATATGACATGTAATACTTTTATGCATAACATGTAATACTTTTTGGTCAACGACGTTGACCGACCGTTGACCAACCGTTGACTATTGACCGTTGACCATTGACTTTGACCGTTGACCGGGTCGGGTTGACCCGTCTCACGGAATGAGATCCGTGAGACGGTCTCATACAAGGCTCACTCTTGTTTGAGAATTTAAATTTATTTTATAAGCATTCTTGTTGTCTATTTTGTGGTAAACATTTCGGACAATATTTGTAGTTTTTTTATTTTCTGCATTTTTTTTAATTCGACATGATTATTTAGTATACTATAAATTAACAATGCATAGTGTGAAGTATATGGCTGGAACCTAAGCAGCAAGCTGAACACTAAGCTTGCATGAAAAATCATAAATTTTGGTTAAGGCAGAAAGACAACACTTTTATAAGTGTTGTTGAATTGGAATAAAGCGTTGTGGAAGGTTGGTCTGTTCAAAGCGTTGTTAAAGGGTATAAGCGCTTTTCTTACTTATAAAGGCGCTTCCACTTATAAACTCGTGTTTGAACTTAGCTTGCAAGGCTGAAATCTTGTGAACAAATAAGAAGGTGACACGTGGCTTGGCTGGCGGTTAATTCGGTTGGAATGTGCAGAAGAAGGAAAACAGAGTGTGAAATGGGTCATGTTTAAGATCTTCTACAGAGCTCAATTCTTATCCGTTTGATCTAATTTTTGTTGCATTGTAAAGCCTATATATATGGCTATAATGGGGTGTAATTAGATTAGATTGAGATAGATAACATTAAGAGATATACTTCAGAGAAGAGAGTGTGTTCATTCATACTGAGTGATTGTGGTGCAGATTTGCAGAGCGTTTTGTATTGTTTTTCTTCTAATTTGAATAAGATCATCCCTCCCCATTGTTCCCGTGGATGTAGGCTTTAGCCAAACCACGTATATCTTGTGTGCTTGAGTTCTAATTCTCAATTTAGTGTGTGTGATTTTTGCAAGTTTTCATTTCTAGTTTGGTTGAATCTCAAGGTTTTTGGGAATTTGGATTAATTCCTAACACATAGCAGTAGGAGATTCTAATGCACATAAGAATGTACTAATTATCGGTGCTTCCATCGTACAATTTGAATATAACCGTCTTATATATTTAATTTCAAGAAAGCAAATCAATACATAATTAAAAAGCTAAAATTATTGTGTGAAATATATATATATATATAGTGATATAGTGATAAAGTTATGTATTATAAAATTATAATCATGAAACCATTTTATATGAATTTTTCTCATAAAATTGGAGTGAGTCTTGTACGATACTATCTCACGTATCCTATTTTGTAAGACCGGTCAATTGAATATGATCAACAGTCAATAATCAAAAGGTAATGGCTAACATCAGTCAAGGTTGTTATATAAAAAGTATTACATGGTACACATGAAACCAAAATTAGTATTCGTTACACTATGATATGAGTGAGTGCTATAGGAGGTTGTCTCATGGAATCAATCAACGATCCACACTTCACAATTCACATATAAATTAGTGGAAATAAGTTTGATTCATGGGTAAAAATGATGTGTCTCACGTAAGTTTTTGTTTAATAGTATCACCTTTTAGAAACAATAGTATTACATAGATTTCTTATAATAGTATTACATAGATTTATTAAAATATAATTTATCAAAAGTATTTAATCTTAAATATAAAAGTATAATCTTTGACTTTTTTTGAGCTAATGTTCACTTTGATTTTGACCGGTTGATTGTTAACTGAATCAAACACATTTACAGTATCTCACAAGATGGGATCCACGAGACGTTATATACAAAAGTTTCCATAAATTAATTTTTACCGACTGTGATCTAGATCTCATCTAATATTACAGATTGTGAATTAGATATAGACAGTAGGTGACAAAAAAATAAATTTTATCACCTATATATAAAAACCTACCATCTTTAATTTGCAAAACATGATTATTGTTTTTGTAATTGTGGATAGAATATTGCCTTGATTATTTTTGTATTGTTTTCCCAATTATATATGAGTTAAACAAGCCACCTAATTTAACGCCCCCACGCGCACCCCCAGCTGATTTGGTGTGCGCCCACGCACACCAGATTTCACACTATGTGATTCAGTGATAGGTGTTATATATGTACTCTATAGGTGTTATATATGTACTTTGTAGGTGTTAAAGTTTTATTATATGATTCAGTGACAGGTGTTATAGTTATACTCTATAGGTGTTATATATATACTCCTTAGGTGTTACATCTATGTTCTTGAGGTATTACATATATAGAAGATTTCATATTATGTGATTCAGTGATAAATGTTATATGTATACTCTATATGAGTTATATATATACTCTTTATGTGTTATATGTACGTTCTTGAGGTATCACATATAAAGAAGATTTCATATTATGTGATTGAATGATAGGTGTCATATATATACTCTATAAGTGTTATATGTATGTTCTTTAGGTGTTATAATATTTTCATAATACCTGAAGGAATTGTGTTTATTATATATCATAGATGCATGTAATTTTATATCACCTATAAAGTATCTTTGTAATACCTTTAAAATATTTTCATAATATCTGAAGGAAGAATAGTGTTTATTATATCTTATAGATGCATGTGATCTTATATCACCTATATAGTATATTTGTAATACCATTAGAATATTTTCATATTATATGTCTGATATGTTTAATATATACTCTATAGGTGTTATATATATACTTTTTAGGTGTTAAATGTCTGATCTTAAGATTAAGTGATATGTATATATAATATGCTTAATTTAAGATTCCTCCCTTCCCCCTTCTCCAAGACTCATCGCCCAGCCCCTCCTTCGCTGCTGCACAACTGCCGGAGATAAGCAGGTCGTCGGCGAGCACTATAGACCCACCAACACACCCAACTCGCCCAAAACCGCAGCCCACAACACCCAAGAAGAAGAAGAAGAGGAAGAAGAAGAGGAAGAGGAAGAGGAAGAGGAAGAGGAAGAAAAAAAAAAGCTGCGTGAAGAAGAAGAGGAAGAGGAAGAAAAAAAAAGCTGCGTGAAGAAGAAGAGGAGGAGGAAGAGGAAGAAGAAAAGAGGAAGAAAAAAAAAAAATTGCGTGAAGAAAAGAAGAGGAGAGGAAGAGGAAGAAGAAAAAAAAAAGCTGCGTGAAGAAGAAGGAAGAAAGGGAAGAAGAAGAATTTTTTTTTTTTTTAATTAACAGGGGCGGGTCGGGTTGGGGGCACGGATACAGGATCCGTGCCCCCGGGGCACATAAGTCCTACTCTTACACAAATTATGCAAACTAAAGAATATTAATTCTTTAATTATAGAAATTCCAACGTCTCAAGAGAGAGCCAATTTAGATCCAACTTTAATACTCAAATGGCATATCATAATATCTAGTGCACGCAGTTATTTTGGACTAAAACTTGCAAGTACTAAACATTATTTTTCTATATAGTGAAGTTTAAGCTATTTAATTACTCATGATCTTTTCTAATATGAGGGGTCAGAATGATATAAAAATGTTAAAATATCAATAGTGGACAACTCTTAATTGTTCATCGATAACTCATAATTATCACATTCTCAATTATATGAAAAATAAATTCATTATATATATATATATATTTAATACGTCACATATTAATGTAGTAAACGATAAATATGATAGTAGGACTGTAGAATGACAAGCCCTAGAAAGACTTCCAGACCTATTGGAATACTTGGATTACCATCACAAATGCTTTGTGAATTGGGCTTGAACATGGATCTCCAATTCTACTACTTGCTCGACAGATCTAGCGATTTCAGAGTTCATAGTAAATAGTGTGCAATATAAGAAATACTACAATGACAAATGATCAATATTCACCTTTTTAATGATCAAATTTTGTTATGTTGTCAAACAAAGAGCTCAGAAAAGAATTAACATAGTGGTACAAATTAGCCAAGCCACTAAGACATAGCGATTAAGGTGGGGGCAAGAGAGTGAAGTTCAATGGTAGTGATCGATGAGAATCAATATTAATATATGGTTTGATTTGATCATAATTAGTCTATAGACGCATGATAAGTTGCCACATGTGAGAAAATTTATAATTTACAATAATTTTATGATAACAAGTGATAATGAACATATTCAATGAACGTGTAGCAAATTATCTTGGAATAGAAGCGACAAAAATGTTGCTTAGATTTGAAAATTTATCATGATTAATTCTAGACTCAACTAAATCATATACCCTTTTGTATGATCAAGTGTAATCGTTGCTTTACAAAATAAAATTAGGTGCTTTACAAATATTGTAATTGGTCTTAATTTGTTTGTCATTTTTCTATTATCAAGACAAATTTCTTATTATCTAATTTTGCATAATTGTCTTGTTTTTTCTAATTAGATTTTATTTGGAGATTATTCCTATAATTATTTCACATTTTCTAACAAAATACCAAAAGGATATGATTTGTCTTTTACACATAAATTGAAACAGAATAAGTATATACTTATATTATCAAAATCTTAGTTGATTTTCTATAGTGTGTTCTTAGGTTGCTTGTTCTTCACGCTGGATGAAACTTGGCCGTCTCTTCCTTTCTTTTCTCTATTTATATCTTCTATTTAGGGAAAGGGGTGTCTTCGTCTTTTCCCCTTTTCCCCTGTTTTTTGGGCTTTTTATGGGCTTCACCTTCCTGGACCGTTCGCCACATCAGCTGCTAGGATGCCCTCTGGAATCCACGTCAGCTTTATCCTGTCAGTTATGACACAACATCCACTTCATCGGCCACATCCTCTCCGCCTCCTTTGTCTTTTCCTATTTTACATGTTCATCTTCTTCTCTTTCCACCTATGCCCACTTTACCCACATCAATTTTTATTGATAATCGATCATATTATAATAGACTACACCAAGAAGATGACATATTTATAACTACACAAGAAGAGAACTTATGCTCAAGAAGGTTTGGGCTTAAGTAATATTTTTGGAAGGAATTTCATTTTTAGTTTCCTGCCTAAATACTTTAAAAAGATATTGTTACTTATTAAAATAAAAAATTAAAGAGTGACACTTGTGTGCCGAGGGGCATGGTGCCCCCAAATTAATCGTCATATGGTAATATATAAGTATATATACTCTACAGGTATCATGTACTTGTATACATGTGATACCTGTAGAGTATATTTATAACACCAAGAAACGTAACATCTATAAAGTATATATATAATACCTGAAAAATATATATATAACACCTAGATCCGTAATCCTACGTGTCAAAGTTACATAAGTTTTTGCCATTTCTAAATCCAAAAGGCTAAATGGCAGCAAAAAGCTGCAAAAGGTGTTTGAGCGTGAGGGAGGGGCCGCTATGGGATTGCTTGGGGTGGGCAACATTGTTCTTTTTACATATTCAATCTAGTTTAGTTCAAACGTTTTTTTTTTTTTTTTTGAATTTAAAATCAATTTATCATAAATCAGATTTATTGGTTTTATATGATTATATATTTGTTATTTCTATAACAATTAATATATAAAGATCTTTTTATATAGATAAGAAGTGATTTTTTGCTATTTGATGGGCTATTATATATATATATATATATATATTTGAAAATAATTGATATTTTGTGTTCATTTGTTGGAAATTGGTTTGTGAAAGTTTGGTATTGAATAATGTTTCCGGCATATCGTGATATTGATTCATTAACAAATTTGGTGGAATTTTAATACTATTCAAATATTACAGTATATTTAATGCAACTAAATTTTTATTCTTTTAGTATATAAACATTGAAGTTCAATTATTTCAACAAGATGAAATACACTAAATACTTGCAACTAAATGGAGAAAGATATCCAACATGATATATATTGAAGAAGAGATGATGAATTTCGAATTCTATTTTTACGTGTTACTCATACAAGTAATACATTCGGTTATACAATTAAATACATTTCAATTATAAAAGTAACATTTTTATGTAAAATAAGCAATACCTTCATTAATCTAAATAACAAGTAATCCTTTGAAAAACAAGTGATATATACTTTATAATAATTATATAAGTAATATTTTTTTGGATATAATCGGACACAAAAAATATAAGAGTAGGCCAGTCTTGCGTGCCCCTGGGAGCACCGTGCCCCCAAACACTTATTATAATACCTTTAATTAATATGAGTAATACCTTAACATGTAACAAGTAATACCTTGACTGATACATTACAAAACGTATATTTCACGATCGCGGGAATATCGCGCACTTCCCACCTTTTTCGAAAGAATCCTAACTGCCACGTTTTCAGGAAGTTATAGAACTTGATCTTTCTATTTCACACACAATCACAATTTTTTACAACAATTACTAAGCAAAAGAGCAAGAGCAACATTTTTCTAGATTACTGACTTGAGCGTCGGAGTCCCTTCACCGGGAAAAACCCCCGGTGTTCTTTGTTTTGCAGATCTTTTCGGTCGGAAAATTCCAATCGACGTCGGAGAATTCCAATCGGTATCGGAAAAGCAGAAGATTGAAGTTAGGACAAATCAATGGATATAATCGGACACAAAATATATAAATTGAAAACATTCCATTCAAATAATTAAAGTCAAATATTGATGAATATTTATCAAATTAGAAATGTTTTGGTTAGATTTTTTGTAGGCTTCGATGTTTTCGAAACCCAAACTCAATCCTAATAAATAAAATGAAACTTTTTGTTAATTCACTAGCTAGGAAACGTACGTAAATGCATGTCCACAGATATATATATATATATATTCAAATAATCGAGTAGCATTAATTCTTATAGAAATCTCCTAAACTATGTTTTAATATATTCCTTTTTATTGAAATACCTACTCTTTCAAAATAGAATTTTCAGAAATTAACTGAATTTTCATTAGTTCTTTCAAACATTTTGGATAATGAGAAACTAATAAATGCCATTTAAAATTCCAACATATAAAGAGCTTATTATTATTATTATTATTGTTGTTGTTATTATTATTATTATTATTATTATTATTATTATTATTATTATTATTATATTATTATTATTATTGTTGTTGTTGTTATTATTATTATTATTATTATTATTATTATTATTATATTATTATTATTATTATTATTATTATTATTTAAAATACTAAAATGGTACCAAATTGATAAAATAAATGAAATAACAGCGCCGGAGTCGAGAGCCATAGGCAAAATTAATCACACTACAACCACTTGCATAAATCCTACAGCCCACACTAAATTAATTAATCCAATTAAATAAAGAAAATCTTGTGCAAAAAATGATAAGTATTTAACTTAATTCATTGCCAAAATATTCACTTTAATTTCGTAAATCTCAGTTGAGAAAAAATGATTTGCTCTTTAATCAATCCTGTCACTCACGTTGCTGTCCAGCACACACCTTCCTACCCCGCCGCCGTGCCCTTTTCCCGGCCATCTTCGGAACTTCAGACCATTTTCCGGCCACATGTCCGCCTGCCACGTGTCAGGTTATCATGCAATATGGTGACGCGCTGCGATGCTGTTGGTTCTGACTCTACACCTCTTAAAGGGTACTAATTTCTTTTCTTAAGGGCTAATAATTAGTACTAATTACAATTTGTCTTCCCAATTTCGTGGTTTTGTTAATTTGCTATACATCGTTGCATACTTTCTTTTAATAACATAGTACTTCTAAGTTTTTAGCTTAATGCTTATAAGCATGCCTATGATCGAGATTTGTTTAATACGACTAGGTGTTAATATTAGGAGTAGGTCTTGTGTGAAACTGTTTTAAGTACAACGAAATCGTTGCAAGGCTGTGGATTGGGATAAAGTCAGTTGTGCGCAACAACAATATAAATGCATACTCATACTTAAAACATTTTTTTTTAGCACATGGTCGACCGCGACCCAGAACATGGTTATACACCACACAAGTTGTTGTGTTGTCACTCACAATCGAACTATGTTACAACAACAGTGAATGAGAAAACTAATGACATATTATAATGTACTTACAACAAGAAAAGAAACGCATACTTTCACATTGTTGCCATGCACGGTCGAGCATATTTCGAAACACGATCGTGTGCAGTGCCGTGGTATGTGAAATGGTTTCCGTCAAGTTTCTGTGAAAAAACTAGGGGATAAATTGCCAAGAAAAGGGAATAAATTAACGAGTAAGGTGCAAAAGTTTGCAAAATTGTATAAGAAATGTAATTATCCTTCTATTTATTAGTTGTTACTATCCAATTGTTATGTTCTGTCTTAACAGGCCCTGTTATTTATGTAAATTGCAAAATTTATCTGTACCAATCTCGATTGCATGATGTATTGAAGCATAAATTAATTGACAAGTGCTTTCTCATTGCTCTGACTTAATTAGTTTTTCAATTTTTGCAGAATTTGATTATTTGTAATGCAGTTTAGAATGTTTGAATGGCAGTGACTACATATATTCATCATTTTTCAAATGATCATGCTCTTCCATGTTGGTTTTGCAGAATGAGATGGTTCCATGAAGTGGAGATGACAGTTAGAGACTCCGAAGTGGATCAATACGGTGTCGTTAACAATTCCGTTTACGCGATCTACTGCCAACATGGTGAAACTGTGCAGCTCTACAATGTTTGGTATAGTTAACCAGATATTGTACAACATTAACCTAATGTTTGCGTGTTTGATAACTACACAGCTCGTCATGAACTTATGAAAAGGGTTGGTGTAAATCTAGATGAAATTACAAAAAGTGGTGAAGCCTTTGCCTTATCAGAATTGGGACTCAAATTTCTTGCACCTTTGAGGGTATATACATAATCTCTACAATCCAATGGCTGGCTAATGTGTTCATGTTTTGACATAACATTTGCTGTCTGAACAGAGTGGAGACAGGTTTGTGGTGAAAGTGAGGGTGTCCGACTATTCTGCTGCTCGATTGTTCTTCGAACATTTCATCTTCAAGACTCCAAGCCAAGAGGTCTGTAATATGCAACTAGTCTTGCAATTCATTTTTCTCAGGTTAATGTAATGATCTAATGGATGCTGTATTGTATGCACCTCTCTCCAGCCCATTTTTGAGGCGACCGCGACTGCAATCTGGCTCGATAAAAACTATCGTCCCATTCGATTCCCTCCACATGTGGTTTGTATGAGCCAGAAGATCGCAAACAGCATAGAAACTAGTATTTTGTAGAAGTTGCAAATACAATCTCATTCAAAACACGACGTATACTAAGGAAAAACGGAAATGTACCTTTCGACTATCATGATTTATGCCAGGATCTGCACCCTTGTTGTAGGGCCTGTAATACTGCATAAACATATTGTAATTCATATGCATTGCAAAGTATCTGTATTTCTTTCTATGTTTGTCTGAGTAATCTTGATGTGGTGTACTTTGTTTCTTCCTTGATTAACTTCTTAACTTGTTCTAAATTTGATTAATGTTTCCCCAATTTGAATAGCAGGATATCTTCAGTTTTGGATGAATATATTATTTTCCTCTGATTTAATACTAGATAAATAAATTTTCTCCAAACCAAACTTCACAATTTGAAGCAGCACATCAACATCTCATATTCATATCAGTAATTATTATTGCTAAAACAAAATCGACGTATGTTTTCATGGAACTCATCCTAGCAACACGTACATCTCTCGTTTAACAAAATGAGAGCTTTAATCCGTATAAAAACTAGAATGCTTTAATTAATGAGTAACTCTCATTTGAGATCATGTCACAAATCTTTTTATGTGAGATGGATCAACCCAATCCACATCTCGAATTTAGATTTGTGGGAATAGGTATGACAAGTAATAAAAAAAAATCGTCCCACAAAATCTAGCTGTATTAATGCCCAAGAGCTATAGAAAATTAATTAACATGTGACAGAAATTAATCACCGGAGACAAAAGCCGTTGCAATTAACATAAACCTTAACGCCCGCATTGTACTAAAATCAAGAAAAATTCTGATTTTGATCAAACCCTTAATTAATAAAAATGCTTCACTCTTCAATTAACCCCGTCCCCGCTCCGCCGTCAGCCCGTCCCGCCGCCGTAACCTTGTCCCGTCCATCACCTATTTTTCCGGCCATTCCCCGGCAGCTTATCAGGCTGCCACGAGTTAGAACATCCTACTCTCGAGTGAGGAGCTGCAATGCTGCCGCTTTTGATTTAAAAGGCGGCAAAGGGTACTCCAATTTTTTCCTTTTCATTGTCCAATTCTTATATCTTTTATTAAGATTCTGTTGGGTGCTTATGATCTGTTCTATTGTTGATTTCAGATTCTTGAACCCCCCCCCCCCCCCCCTTGTGTTCATTGCTTTGACTTAATCTGTTATTTATGTAAATTGCGTTTATTTAGCTGTGATGTAGTTTAGTTCTCCTCGATTGCATCGAGCCATAAATTAGTTGATTGAATAATTTCTCTATGGTGGAAAGAATTCACTGATAAGTATTAGGCACTGACCAGTGTAGTTTTAGGAGTTTTACATATTTGCTTGTTCTGATTGTTTTTATTGCTTTCTGAACTACTCATATATTATATGATCCGTTTGTTTAGCATATCTGCATATATGTCATTTAAAGAAAAGTTCTGATGCTTTCCATGTTTCTTTTCAGAATGAATGAGTTTCATGAAGTTGAAATGAAAGTCCGAGACTACGAATTGGATCAATATGGTGTTGTGAATAACGCTATATATGCAAGTTATTGCCAACATGGTGAGAGTGATAGCCAAAGAGTGATATTGCTTTGCAACTTTCCAAATTTTGTATTCTTGATTCTTAATAATCTTGTCTGATGAATATTTATGTCGTAAAAGAAAGGACACATTTTGTTCATCAAATTGTTTGCAACTTTCTCATGATGTCAGATATTTGTATGGATGATATCAACCTTTGGGAATAAACAGCTAGTGGTTTTCAAGTTGGAGTAGTAAAAGGTTGAGGATTTACAGAGATAAGTGAAAGTCTTCAAGAAGTAACTGCTGTTTTTTGACTTGTAAAAACACTAGTTGCTCTCTACCTATTAGTCTGAATCCTTAAATCTGTTTGAGACTTCATAATGTGTGTCTCAAACATGACATTTGTAGCCAAAACTTTCCAGAAAATGGTATTTTATTCTGTCTTCCAGAGTTCTTGTCATGTCTCATTTCTTGTTACTCTGTGAAATTATCAGCATGAGCTAGCATTTTAATGTTGTCGACTCCCCATATTATGCTATTCTGATAGAACATATTAAATAAACTTAAAGAACGTATGTTTGTCTCATGTAGCTGTGAGTGGCTTACCGCTTCAATACATAAACAGGTCGTCATGAGCTTTTGGAAGCGATTGGCGTAAGTGCAGATGCAGTCGCCCAAACTGGTGATGCATTAGCTTTATCAGAATTGTCACTCAAATTTCTTGCACCATTAAAGGTATGAAATGAATGTAATCTCTGTATTGAGGCTTTGATAACGTGCACTTTTCCGCCACCTAGTCTTTGTTTAATTTGTTTCAATAAAGTAGAAGTTAGTCATAAAACCATTTTGTGCTTCGTAAACTTCCATCGGTGCTAGTCTCACATATTTTTGCGGTCTTAATAGAGCGGAGACAGGTTCATTGTGAAGGTCAGGGTGTGTGACACTTCTGCTGCTCGATTATTCTTTGAACATTTCATCTTCAAGATTCCAAGCCTAAAGGTTTGTTATTGATTATTAAAGTTAATATAGTGGCCAAGCTTTCATAATGGCTTATCCTAATGCTTTAATCTCTCTCTCTCTCTCTCTCCAGCCCGTTGTGGAGGCAAGAGCCACAGCAGTTTGGCTTGATAAAAACTATCGTCCTGTCCGCATCCCTCCAGAGCTCAGATCTAAGCTTGTTCAGTTCCTCCGCAATGAAAAGCCAACTTGAAAGCTCTGGGGAAGCTTCCTTTTTTCCATCACTATTTCTCTTTTCCCATCTTCAAACAGGGTTCAACTAGTAAAAAAAAGAGCTAGAATATCTGAAAACAGCAAAATGTAGATCTAATTAAAAATAATGTCGTGCGAAGAGAGTATATTCATGTTTACTTTTTCTGATACAAGACTATTGTAACATGAAACCACAATGATTGGTTGATCCTCACATTTTCCCCTAATGTAATGTATTTTCTGCTCTCTCTCTCTCTCTCTCTCTCTCTCTCTCTCTCTCTCTCACTCTCTCTCTCTCTCTCTCTCTCACTCTGTGTGTGTGTGTGTGAAAGTTTTGCGTTTCTGCATGAATCCTATCCTGGATGTGTATCGTGTTGTGTAGCTGATGATAGGAGAAGAAGACACAAGGAGACTAGTCTTACCTTTAAAGAGATTGTGTGAATTGAAATGATGAGATAATAATTATTATTATCATTGTTATTATATTTTACAATCGTTCAAAAGAATGCAATTATTTAGGCTATTCCTTAAACACATTGTGAGTAGGCTTGCAGGATTGCATAATCTTCCATTTTTTTGTATCTTTGAAATTTTCTACTGTACCGTTTAGCTGCTTCCTGTGATGCTAGAAATTGTATTACAATTTTGATAATCAAAATTTTAGTGATCATCCAAATATACGGTTAAGTGTGGCTGCTAATCTGACTCCACCCTGAGCCAGCCGCAGATTCACCACTGGCCTCCGTGATAGAAAATAGTCGTCTGCACAGGGCACAGGTACTCACTCCATCTCATTTTTCTGTTGTAAATGATAAGGATTGAATTATTTTTGTACAAAACACAAATACATACCTACGAGTATTGAGTCTTCCTCAACTCCTTTATATGCCCAGTCACAAGCTGCTCGAATTCCTTCAGATGCATATCTATGTCAAAGACACATATATGTAGCATTTAGTAATTGTGAAATGGGGTTTTATAACTCAATTGTTTGTCCTTGAACTTACTGATCTGGGCAAGTTGTTTGGTTGCAGGCTTCCCATGCATGTGCTTGATTGGACCACACAGTCTGTGAAGTTATATTATACAAAGGTACATAACATCGAAAAAAATTTGCTGGTTGTAAGTTTGATGCGATATTTGGAGAAAATAAGGTTACTGTTATGTTCTTCTGAATTGCATCAATCAGTTCATTAACGTCGGAATCATAAAACCTTTCTTCTGCTGTTTCGATGATGTTGTTATCCCATACCTGCAGTGGAATTTGGATCAGTACAATTTCTAATATATTCAAGACTGGTTTATATATTGCAGATGGTGTATGTTGGTAAGGAAACAGACATGATGAAGAACTTCTTTCCTATTGTACCAATGAACATCAATGGTGTTTCCTCCCTTGTCTGAAGTGAATCCCACATGTAGAGGCTGCATAACATAAGCATTTAAACACGGCCCAAATCGATATTATCTAAGTTGAAAAGTGGAATGTAGCTATAGTTGAACCTGATGGATGTCCCCCATGAAATGAGACAGGAAGAAAAGTGCTTCTGTGAGATTATCTGAGGATTATAATCATGATCAGATATTTAAGAAAACGAGAGGAACATGAAAATGAAGTCCGATTTTGAAAAGATTATCACATTGAGAAGAAGACGAAGAATTGCCATAGCTGAGAAGTTGAGTAGTGTAATTGTTGATTGCTCCTGAAACACACCTATCTGGTATTCCATCTTCATCCTTGCAATCTCCTACGTACATTAATTCATCAACAAAAATCATTCAAGATTCTGCAGAAAACTGGGAACTTTTTTCTCGATGAATATAGATGCTCACTGTTATACTGATAGGTGCAGAGATTATCAGGTGTGTTCAAGTAATGAAGAGGCGATGACCAGTGATATCGGAACTTAACATGATCAGCCCACGAGCACACACTACTGAGGTCATTTTGCGCATATGCTGGCAATAGCTGCGACACAGCATCTTCTGCTGCTTTACTCAACCTTGCCTGCACACGAAGTAAAATGAGAGAAACGACATAAGGTTGGATTTGGATCGAGGGATTTGAAATACAAGATTAGAACCTGAGCAAGTCTGCAGATGATGAGATGGCCGTCGATCCCCCAACCATGGGCCAAGGGGATGCAGAATTGAATAAGTACAAATGCTAGTTTCAGAATTTTGGACAACTCCATTATGTGTTCAAATTAAGACACTGTAATGCAGCATTCTTATACTGGAGATGCTAATGACAATAAATTTCTACAATCCATTTTGATTTTATTCCAATAGTGTGTTTTCTTGGAAAGGATTGTGTAATTGAATGATTGAGGCTTGGTATCTTCTACTTTTTGTACAAAATATTTGGGGATGTTAATGAAAAAATTGTTAAAAGTTAAGGAGTTTTGCAATTTTAGTGCAAAACAGGCATGGACAGAATCAATGTTGTAATGGAATCCGTGATTGAAGCAAATAAATCCCTTCTTTTTTTATGAATTTTAATTTATTCTCTCAATTGCTTCACACTTTCTGTAAAATTATAATATTTTTCAATATTCACGTTAATCTTAATTAATGATAAAAATTGAAGATATATAAATTGTATTGTTCATTTAGTTTAATTCAGATATTTTTATATACCACAACTTAATTATTAAACGTACAATATTTTCAACATATCAAACTAAATAATTATGTTATTCAAATACGTTTATTCCGTGCAACGCACGGGTGAAACACTAGAAATATATAAAGCGAAATAACCCTCCAAACTATTCAAATTTTTTTTTTTTTTTTGTATTTTGCCCACCATACTTTTTTTTAAATATTTATATATTAATTTCTCGAATCTTGATGCAAATGACTTTTTATATAATTCTAATTTGAATTTCAAACTAAAAATGATTTTTTAATAATTTTAATTATGATATTCAGAACAAATTATAAGTTATAGTTATAATATTATTATTTAAACTGAAATATAGTTTAGAGTATATAATGATAAATTTGGATAATGGTAAATAGCAAGTTCTTTTTTTCACCCAACACTACTACACTAACGAAGCTTTGTTCAACTTTATAATTAGTTATTGTATCATATAAATAACGAAAATCATAGAAGAAGAGTAGAAATCAAGACAGATTTTGTTAATTTACACTGTCTTTAAGAAAAGGATACGAAGGAGAATTAATGTTGCAGATTTGATTATAATCTGCATTGTTATATATTTCATATTATTTATGTATTGAATTTGTAGCGTTTTTTAATTATTTTAAATGGAAGTGCAATGAAAATTATTTGATTATCACAATATATATATTTGTTGGGAGAAATCATTTAAATATCCGATTGAGAATTGCTAAACGCAGCTCCACGACAGGTAGTCGTGTCTGAAAATAATCATCTGCAAAAACATATTTAATTTACATTTGAACAAGATTTTGTAAATAAAAGTACAAATTAGAAGATAAAATTATTCATAAAATCAAGATTAGAAATTTAATATTTTTAAACAGAAAAACCTAACCTTTAATTAGTGAACCATTGTGCACCCCTTTATAAGCCCACTCACAAGCTGCTTTGATACTCTCTTCTGCATATCTGAAGTTAATTTATACATTGAGAGTTGTTTAATTTTCATACACTCATAATTAGTCCAAAAAAATGATACCACTATTGTGTAAACTAATATTGTTTGTTATTTATTTGTTGAATAACATACACGTTTGTGCATGTCTTGTGGAAAAATGAGCAAGCCCCCCATTTCTTGACTTGCTTTGACCATTGACTCTGTCAATCAAAAGTCAAAAGATGGTGATTAATGGAAGCTTATATGGAGTAGTATAAATTATGATGTCACATACATTTATTTTGTGCTGAATTTTTTTGGTATAGTTGTCTATATTTGAGTCATTAATTCCTCCTCCTCCTCCTTTTGCTCTTTTAATTATACTGCTATCCCATACCTGCTCCAAAAAATAAAATAAAAAAACTGGACTGTTGAATAGATCATATATGATGATGTGATAATTTTGTTTATAATTAAACAGGATTAATTGGTGTAATGAAGAAATATTGGATTAATAGCTCCTTCCACGCATCTCCCCTTTTCTCCATTCTTGTTCTTGCAATCCCCTGCAAATCTTAATATTATTAATACACTCTAAAATTTACATCATGGGTCATTCCATTTTATCCCATCAGGTGGAGAGAGAGAGAGAGAGAGAGAGAGAGAGAGAGAGAGAGAGAGAGAAACTGGTATATGCTGTAGGAGCAAAGATGATCAGGGGTGTTGACATAATGGAGTTCAGATGAGCATGGATGATGAAACCTGATCGTGTCGGGCCAGGGGCATAACTGTCCTAAATCATGATTAGCAGAAGCTGGTAGTAATTTTCTAACACTTTGTGCTGCTACTTTGCTTAATCGTCCCTGTTGCATTTCAAAACCTCATCATGCAATAGAAGTTTGGGGATTGGAATTAGCATAGGCAGAAAGTACCTGGGCTATTTTGCAAATGAGTTTATGCCCTTCATTTCCCCAACCACTAGCTAATGGGATTATTACAACTATATTATTAAGACTAAATCCAACACCCTGCCAATCTTCCCCATCTCTCTTGCTTACTAGCTAATGTGTTTGTGTGTGTGTGTGTGAGAGAGAGAGAGAGAGAGAGAGAGAGAGAGAGAGAGAGAGAGAGATTTAATATAATTAATAATGATGATGGGATATTAAGATTGAGTAGATTTATTAAGCATGGCTTTCTAGTTGCATTGGGATGAGCAAAGTATGTCTTCAAAGCATTTTTGGATTGGGAAATACTTTGGTCAAATTGTTTGTGAGGAAAATTACAATGAATTCTTGAATGCAACTATTTAATAAGGATAACATTGCTACTATCACTTTTACTACTATAACTTTTCACCTTTTTTCCATGGCTAATATGTATACTACTTTGTGCTTCTGAAGCTACACAGTCTATGATGTTCTATGAGAAATTGTATTTATGGCTTAACATTTTCAGATAATTAATTAATGGTGTGAAAATATAGTAAAAAGAAAAGTCATGAATTAATTATGAGTTGATTTAAATGTAAAGAATAGAAAGCTAGAGTTTTGGAGGGGACCTTGCACAAGTTTCTATTTTATTTTTACCCCTCATGATTGCCTATTTCACCATTACAATATCTATTAATATACTAGTATGGTCCATGCCCTTATTTCTTTCCCTTCTCCTATTTTGATTACATTAATTCAATATTATACTCTAATTATTAAAACTGGATTTTCTTGTGTTATTTACCATAACCAAGTTGAAATTCAAATACAAAACAAGCTAGGAGTTAATAGTTAGTAGTTCCATGCTAGGAACATTCTCTCACTTGTTCTAATTAATTCTATGAGAAATCAAATATGTATTTTCAGATACTATACAATCAATCAATGGTACAACCAAAAAGGTTTAATTTCTTGTAGGAAATTAAGAAAATGATTGAGGAAAACTGAAGTTAAAATTATAAAATTATGATAGATTTTAAGGGTTCAAGATCATAATGCAGAGAGGTCTAATAAAGTATTATGAATATACTGATAAATGCTTGGTTGAAATTATGAGATCCATTTAGCAATTCTATGGATGAATTACAGCTTCTCAAAGTAATTTTGAAAATGGTGAAATTTTAAAGTTAATTGGAAGTTAATTTAGGGGGAATTAGATGACAAGTGTAATATACGCCATCTTTTATACTTAGCGTATGGTGGTTATTGAAACACTAGATGAAACAGGTTGTAGATTAATAGAGGATCTTGATTGAATTTTAGGGGTTTTACGAACAAACTCCTGTAATCTATCACCTATAGAACACTTATATATAATGGTAATATGCTTACTATAATTAAACTTAATTGTAGGCAACTAATTTATACAATTATACCTATAATATAATTAGTAGAGCTTAATTAAAATAGTACTAGTTTTTACATGTACATAATTAGGAAACAATTACAAAGCGGCCTCAAAAAATGTACATAAGGATCAAGTTAGTGATTAAGTTTGTTCATCCGACAAGTATTTGAAATATTGTTTTATACGATGCCTCTTTTTCATCTTGTCTTCAATTCTTATCAAACAAAGATCAATGTTATTAACCTCTTGAAAAAAATCAGGGACTCTGAAGTTTTAAGAATATAAGATTTGTTTACTTCAACGGTATTTAAAATTCCACATTACATTATCTCACCCGCCAACTATATGTTGAGCTCAACGCAAGATTTAACTTGCATTAAAGTATTTTCTTCTATTTTTATGGAATACTATGAAAATATTCTCTATTGTGTGAAAAATAACACGTACCTGCTCGAATATCCATTTTAGTATGAAAATAATACAAAAATTGCATTATTCTTTTATGCACTATCGAAAGTGTCTATTGACATTATTGAAAAACTCATGAAAAGATTAAGAGAGATAAGATTTGGAGTAGAGAGTTGAAGTAAACATCATTCCATATCATGGACGGCTAATTATTAAAAAAATGAATATAATTAGCTTATGTAATTTAAATTAATTAAGTTAATGATCTTAATAAGGACGTGACATTAAGCCATATCCTTATGCCTTTAGCATCTTAATTGCGCTCATCCTTCTTTTCTTGTTTACCTTATTTTATTACTCTAAAACAAATCCCACAAATTATTGATAGTATTTTTCAATAAAATTAGATTGTAAGTCAAAAATAAAACTAGTAATTAATGTGGAATAAGAAAGAGGAAGATGTAAGTAAATTGGAGTGAAATGTTCTGTCACACTTGGTGTTACATTTCTTATTTTAAATTAATCATTAAAATCATGTGTATTCAATAACATCAATGTTTAATATGTGATGTGTATTAAATGTTACGTAACATGATGTAATAGAAGGTTAAGACGATGTAGTAGAAGGTTCATACTCTTAAATTGGACTTGACGTGTATTTGACTTGATAAAAGCAGCAAGATGATGATGATGATTGGTGATCAATGCATTGGTGTTGTGGAACCCACACATGCCCAGCTTTTAACTTTCCAACTTATTTCTTCATGGCAGTTTAATTTGAATACTACTTCCGTCCCAAATAAATGACGTTTTAGCCTTTTGTACATATATTAAGAAATGTGATAAAAAGTTCAATCTACCTCTATTTAAGTTTAATTAATGAGGTGCTTTTATCTCTTTAACACATTTAATTTGGGGTGATTAAATAGGGGTATATTTGGTATATTGTATGTAAATATGCTTTGGAATACGAAAACGACAATTATTTTGGGACAAATTTTAGTTGCTAAAACGTCATTTATTTTGGGACGGAGGTAGTATTCAACTAAATTCAACTCTTGACCAACACTTGACTCTACTTATACTATTCAAGAAATAGAAAATCATATGAATTCAATTCATCAATCTGAAAATTGTCTATATTTAATTGAATTTAAATTGTGGTCACATTTCAAATTAATATGTATTCATGAAACAACATCATATAAATCTTCCTATTTTCCAAATAATTCAGTTTGAAATATGACTTACTTAAAAAGGTTGGTTGTTAATAGGTCCGGTTTTCATATATGTAGAGATGTTTTAGAAAACCAAGTAAACATATGATTTTATTTTTTTTGTATTTTTAATTAATACCCAACTTATTGCTATGATTTTAGCTCTGAATTTTGCATCTTATAACAAATTGATCTTCACCTTTTCAAATTCTAACATTTGCATTTTGTAATAAAATGATAGCTTTGTTATCTTTTTTTTTTTTTTTTTGCTTTTACTTAATGCCATGAAGATTTTTTTTTTTTTAATGAAACGATAAAAAGATAGATATTTAAAATGATAAAAAAAAAAAAATCAAAAGTGGATTATCACCTCATTATCAAGTCTTCAATGATTCTTGACAAAGTAATTCACATTTAACATAAAGATCGAATATATATTAATTACAAGACACAAAAAATAAAGAGTGACACTTGTGTGCCCCGGGGGCACGGTGCCCCCAAATTAATCATCATATTGGTGTTAAATACATACTCTACAGGTATCATGTGTATACTCTTCAGGTATCACATGTATACTCTTATATAAATATGATTCCTGTAGAGTATATGTATAACACCAAAAAACATAACACCTGTAGAGTATATATATAACACCTTAAGAACACATATGTAAAACCTAGATCTGTGCCCCTATGTGCCCCAGGAGTATATAAGTTTTTGCCAAAAATAAAATGACTTTAACATGTATCACTTTTACTCTTCGATCTCCCAAAAAAATATCAACAACTATTATCCAAATTCCAGAAAGAATTTTTTAGTATGTTTTTTTTAAGTATTTAGCTAGTATTTATAAGTTAGGAAGAATATACCTTCCAATAAACGTGGGAAAAAAATAAAAAGCCCATTTTAATCTCAATTACAAAGGGCGGCCTATTGCCCCAAAATTGGTCGCCCGCCACCACTTTCATCATCAACATACCCAATCGCCGCCACCGCGCCGCCTCTTCCGCCGCCGTCTCATAGTTATATAATAAAATGAAGTGGAAATAATCAGTGTTTAAGAAACAAAGAGGGAGCTACTCGGTCAAGAACCGGTTCAGAATCTTGACGCTGGGTTGGACCACCTGTCTTTCCCATATATCAACGGGCCTCCGGCCGCCCATCGCCGCCGTCAAGGCCGCCGTGGCGTCCACCCTGTTTAGGTCCCAACCAGCGGCGTCCCTCAGCCGTAGGATCTTCGCTAGCTGCCTTTTCGCTAGCTGACACGTGTTAACCTTGATGGCCCTCACTGCCTCCTCGTACGCCCTCCTTTTCTCCACGTCAGCATCGACTTTCCAGTGCTCCCCTTTATTCTGAAACCTCTTGAAATATCCCTCCAACTCTGGAACTCCGATTGCTTTCTTTAACCCGCATTGACTCACTGAGTCCGACTCGGGATCGGCGAAATAGTCGGCTAACTCCTCCAACATCCCAGAGTCGAGCATGTCGTCGACTCGTTTCACCAGGTATTCGCTCAGTACCGGCGGAGAGACGTGGACCCAGATGAAACAACAGCTGTATCTGAGCTCCTTGCAGATGGCCGAGTGTGAGTCGGTGAAGACGTCTGACTCGGGGTCGAATTTCTTAGCCAGTAATGCGTAGATAAAGGAGTTTGATCCGCCTACAATAAAGGGAATGCCTCGGTGGGAGAAGATTTTCGAAATAGCTAATGAAGAATAAGTGCGAAAGTCGGAGGGGGTGAATAAGGGGTGTGACTCGGAGGGGTCGAACTCACCGAGGAGATGGTGGGGAACGTTCTGTCGTTGAGACAACGGAATTTTGTTGGTGGTGATATCGAGGCCACGGTAGACTTGGATTTTGTCGGAGTTGATGATTTCCGATGAAGGGAAGAATCTGGAGGCCAGGTCGAGAGAGAGCTTGGTTTTGCCGCAGCCAGTGGGGCCCATTACGACCACAACCTTCCTGTGGCGGCGGGCGGTGGTGGACGCCATTCGAGCCCACCTGGAGAAGGGTGTTTTTGGGGAGGAGAGAGAGAGCAGAGCGTAGTGGTGTTTGCAATGAAGGTGATGAGTTGGTGGAATCAACACTGATAATCTTCTCATAAGGAAAAACAAATCAAAGAGACGAGTGTGTGTGTGTGTGTGTGTCGAATAATGATAGTAGAGAGGTTTTAGAGAGAGAAGAGAAGAGTGGATGAAGGGTTGGTGGGGATTGGGTGTCTGTTATGTTTATGCAGAGAGGAATATTGATGAATGGCAGTGGAACAGAACCCCACTGATATTGAACCCTATATACATACATATACTCTCTCTCTCTCTCTCTCTCTCTCGTTCTTCCTTTGCATCAAACATATAAATTTTGCATGCTAACTTCAAAATCCACTCACACAAATTTCAGTTTGAAATGAATGGAAGCTGCTTATCTTATCTCATGCCAATCTTTTATATATATATATATGCCTTGTTTCTCAACTATACCAAGACTCTCATTAATGTTGCATTTTTTTATTCTCCAATTATCACTAAACACCATTGTCAATTAAATGATTAATGGCATGTAGAAAAATTATTGGAATATTGAATGATATATAGCTTGTAACGAAAGAATTCAAGTCCATAGATTACAGGTCAAATCATGTCAATCTTATAAAGTATTATGCATTATGTTAATTTGTAGAGTAGGACTTGGGTGCCCAGGTTCCGTACCCCCAACCCGACCCGAATTATATATATATTTTTTCTTTTATTTTTCTCTATTTTTTCCATCTTCTTCTTCTCCGATCCTCTTCCTCTTCTTCTTCTTCTTCTTCTTCGATCCTCTTCCTTCTTCTTCTTCTGCTGCTCCTCTTCCTCTGATTTTGCAGATGATAATTATATGGGTTTGCTCTAGAGTTTCTTTGCACAATGTTTATGTGATAATAATTCATATAATTCTGCAATTGGCAGAAAAAAAAAAAGAGTAAGAATATGATATAAATCGTTATTTTATTGTTTAAAATATTAAACTCACCATACAATAATGTAATACCTATAGAGTACACATGTGATACCTATAGAACAAAATTCAAACAAATAATTCATACATTAATTGAGTAGTTTGTAATACCTATAAGTATACATGTGATACCTATAGAATAAACATGTGATACCTACACAAAGTAAAAACAAATAATTCATACATTTATTGAATGAACACATGATACCTTAAGAGTATACATGTAATACCTTAAGAGTATACATGTAATACCTATAGAACAAAAAATCAATACCTTAATTTAGTAAGTTTGTAATACCCGTAAAGTATACATGTAATACTATAGAGTAAACAGATATACCTATCATTAAATCTCAAGAAATATAAGTGTAATATCTATAAGGTACATGTAATACTCATCACTGAATCATCAACTAGGTAATCAAGTATGTGTGGACGCACACCAACTTAATTAGGGGCGCGCGTGGAGGCGGCCCACGCACCGAGTCGGGTCGGGGGCACGGATCTAAGATCCGTGCCCCCGGTGCACACAAGTTTTTGCCTAATTTGTAATGTTTGCATTTCTTTGAGACGAGTAGGTCTTGCGTGCCCCCGGGGGCACCGTGATCCCAAACACTTATTGTAATACCTTTAAATAATATGAGTAATACCTTAACATGTAACAAGTAATACCTTGAATAATACCTTCAATAAAACATATATTTCAATTATACACGTAATACCTTATGAATATGCAACTAATACCTTATGAGTATACCACTAATAACTTCAAGAATATACTACTAATACCTTATGAATACACCAATAATACCTCATTGATATATTCCTAATACCAAACTAATAATACCTTTGAGGGTACGGTGCACCGGGGTACGCAAGTTTTTACCCTTTGAGACAGCAGTATTTCCATTTGGATTTTCATTTAGCATCATATATTTTGTTGCACTAATTAATATAATAATAATATAATAATAATAATAATAATAATATATTATTATATTATTATTATTATTATTATTATTATTATTATTATTAACATAAATAATATCAAATAAATACTCCATTAATTTATATAATACTCCGTTATTATGCTGCCACAGAGCCGCGTAAGAGATCATCTCCACCGTACGATTTTGTCTAGTAAATTCTTTGGTCACTGTTCTTTTGGATTTACATATACATGTTCTTCAAGTATTATACCTATATTCTATAGGTGTTACATTTCTTAGTGTTATACATATACTCTAGAGGTATCATATGTATATAAGAGTATATATATGATACCTGAAGAGTATACACATGATAGTTATAGAGTTTATATGTAACATCATATGATAATTGATTTGGGGGCATCATGCCCTCAGGGCACACAAGTGTCACTCATATTTTTTTAAATCTTGATTAGTATTTCACTTCGCCCATTAATTTTGCATCATTTTCCAATTTCAAAGATTTAGTGTTGGAAAATTTAGTAATTTTTGCCATTTGGGGTAATTAATTTGGTGGGTCCCATTTCGTAAAAGGTATCCAAGTGCAGTGACAACTGACAAGTTCTCCTCCGAAAGAGTCTCGTTTCGATGTAATAACTCGCTTAGATAGATAACGGGTGAATGAGAATTGAGGATCAAAGTGGAAGGTTTGATTCTTGAAAGAAGATGGAAGTACTATTTGTCTCACATCGGAATACTGGTGTTTTTCTATGGTTTAATTACTTTTCACCATATGTGGTGATTATGGTGCTAGCTAAGAGCATCAGAGCAGGACCTGCCTAGGTCAAGATTCTAGAATTAGTATGGAGGAAATATTTTCATCAAGATTTCTTCTGCCAATTGTCATTTAATTTTGTTATGTGAAGAAGGTTG